>JAOWMA010000313.1:0-58503 GCA_025962755.1 Colletotrichum tropicicola
AAATAAGACTTTTAAATAGTTTTAATTATTTAACTATAGTAATAAAGTTTTTAATAATATATAAGTATTTTTAATAGTATAATAGTAAAATAAAGTAAAATATAAAAATTATTTACTATTTATAAAATTTTATATTTTAGTATAGGTAAGTATTCTACTTTTACTTAAAAAGGCTAATTTTAGTGTTTTAGAAGCTGCCGATATAACGGACTATAGGTGGTTCGGGCTAGTCCCTGACCGCCTTATTCCGACAAATGGATTAGGGGCCATTATGTCCTCTGCGAGTTGTGGCAACCAGGGTTAGTCTACTTTCGCGATTTGGACCAATCATGTGTCGACTTGAACAGATGATTGCTTCCAAGACTTTAAGCAAACACTTGGTTCCTAAGCCCCAAGACACCGAGTGATGAACGCCCCTGGATGTTCCAGGGTGTGAGATCACTTGGGCCACTCGCCCACGCGAATTCCTGATACCCCCCGGATACTTCTAGCTTCAGGCGATTGCGTCTAAAAACACATTTCATGGTGCTAAGGTGCTGACTTTGATTGAATGCTAGACAACCTGAAGCATTTTACGACGATGAGCTCAGTTCGCGTTTGAAGACCAAACCATCATCCAATTCAACTCGGTTATGAAAACACCTCGACCAGCTTGCAGAGCCTCGAAGCGGCAACAAAGGTGATGCCACCAACACCTTGTACTTATCTCCAGCTCCACAGGCCCAGCAAACAGATCGAAACCGACTTGGCAGGCCATTCTGAGAAGTGACAGGGATGATTTCGGTCCATTTCAATTAAGTGTACATTGAATTGTTTGCTTCCAATTTCGATCAGGAACCCCCTTGGTAGACACTAGCGCATTCGTCAATATGCTCTCTGGTTTTTGTTCTTCCATTTAGCCACTCTTATCGAGCGTCTTCAGGCCGCTGGGATATGCAAGGGAAAGCAAACTGGTAGTCAATCATCGTCCAACGTTGAGGCTCGCATGATTTGCCTTTTGCGTGCAGCATGAGCCAGGGTACTTCTCTGCTACAATATATATCGCTGGCACTTTGGACACACCACTGACATCTCAAAATCTTCGACTCCCGTGTTTGATGCCGATGTGGCGTCGAGATGCTAGGAGATCTTTTCGGGTACTTCTCAAATGACCGATCTGCAGGAACAGCGTCTGGTACGCCCTGAAGGGGTTGCAGCCACGCTGCTGGGCGTAACCGTCGCCCTCACAGCAGTCTGTCTACTTGTTGTCGGTCTTAGAGTCTGGCTTCGGGTGCGCATAGGAACCTTTGGGGTGGAAGACTACTTGATGTGTGGAGGACTGGTAAGTGTCTTGTTCCATCGTCAGTGCAGCGAATGAGTATGACGCGGCTAACGGCTCAGGTGCTTGACATGGCTCAAAATGGCGCTGTCATCTACGGCTCATTTGTTGGTATTGGCACACCAGACTCCAAGCTTCGCCCAGCGATGCAGATGGAAGGAGCCAAGGTTCGTTGATCTTCACGGTAATTTGACAGATGCTAACAGTCTGTGACTCAGGCAGTCTTCATCTGGCAGTCAGTTGCTGGCATCGGCCTTCTCCTCATAAAAGCAAGCATTTGCGCGACCCTCATCCGTATTGCCACTCGAAAACGAATCATCCAACTCCTATATCTCTTGATTGGCATGTCTGCCATTTCAACAATCGTCTCACTGATCATTGTCTTCATCCGATGTCGTCCCGTTTCCGCATCATGGGACCCCTCGAAAGGAACATGTCTCGATGCTTCGATTTTCGTGATACTCACTTACATGGTGTCTGCTGTCAACATCGTCAACGACGTCGCTTTCGCCATCGTCCCCGTCTTCCTTCTTTGGAAAGTCAAAATGCGTCGCAAACTCAAGATACCGACAACGATGATTTTGGGAATGGGCTTTCTGTAAGTGTGACATCAATGGCAAATTGTGCCCGTCAACCTATTCTGATAAGGAAACCTCAGTGCATCCGCCGCAACGATAATCCGCCTCCCCTACACTGTAGCTTTTAACAGTAAAACTGATGTTCTGGGTAAGTCTCACTTTTCTCTCTTACCTTCAATTCATTAACCGGTTGGCAGAAAAGGTCGGGAACGTCATCCTCTGGACGGTCGTGGAATGCAGTTTGGGCATCATTGCCGGGAGTCTTCCCATGCTTCGGCAACTGTTCCGTGGGTTGCGTCAAGACCGCAGCACAAGAGATGAGGCGTATGCTCTGCGGGCCCGTTCTGGGACGATGCGTCTTGGGATTGGCACCGACCGGAAAAGCTCTAAGCAAACGCATGACGAGACGGATACCACCCCTCAAATCACTAGAACAACACGGGTCGACGTGACTGTGGAATCGATTCATAACCTAGATGAAAGAAGAAACGCGAGGTAACAAGGCACATAGCAAAAAGACATGGATTTCAAGTTTGTTGGACAGGGATCTCTGACGATCGATCGCCGTTGAATCGCTCCTGGCGCCGAAGGCTGGAGGCGCCGAGACGGGAGATCCAAAATTCCATGCTCTTTTGTCCAAGATGCCCTATTCTTGATCCACAGACGTCTCACTCGCAGGGGAACACTTTCCAGGCAAGTCGATCTCATAATGACCACTGCGAGATTTTTAAAAAAAAATCGAGTCAGTAGCTTGGCGTTGGGTTTCAGGTAAGGGTTGAAGTGATGTTTCCTGGCGCCAACCGGGTGATGGACCGCGGGCCGAAATTATCTCACAGCAAGGACGCGCAGCTCAACCCTGTATTGAGACCCGCTATCCTGCAGATATGGCCAGAAAGGTGTGATGAACGAAATGTTGTATAGCAAACATACATCCTTGCATTTTACCATTCTCCCGCTATTTACTGGAAGTGGGATCTGATGTCCCGAGGTGACGGGCAAAGTCTTGAGATCATTGGTGCTAGATCTGGTACTTATTCCCGAGCCTCTTAAGTTGGCGGATAATTAACAGCGAGCTTCTCTTGTACTAAATTTTGGAATTTCGAACTGAAACCCAACCGACGCTGCAAGGGTTACTGAGGGAGAATGCCAGCCAAATGGCTTTGTATCGCTTTCCAACAACTTGGTCGGCCCTACTGGATTTAAACTAGTGTTATGAACGACGACTTCTGCAACTTCTCGCCGCATTGACGCTTGTCTACAGTTGCTAATGGAGCATGTGTTTGCGGGCGATCATCGAGCTCATACTGGTAGCTCCCTTGTATCCCCCTGCCTTGAAGATTCTACCGAGACATAGCCGGCCTCAGCAAGACGTACCACCAATCACACTGACCAGGCTGATTCAGAATGCTATCGACCACTGACTGCAAGACCGCGAGATCAGGGGAAGTCTGCCTTGGGTTGCTGACATTTACGGGTATGTTCAATCCATCCAACGCCGATGCAATGAGCTAAGAACTCTGCTGTTCCAGCATGGGGAAGATTCTTTGCAATTAAAAAATTTCAGACTTCTGTCTGTCCTAGAGCTTTCTTCATCTGTGATGAGGATCTGACTTCCACCAGGGACAGTTTTCCACGCAGAGTATGACCACGATCGTATCCGACCCAAATATTCGAATGGGGAGTGAAGTAATGATGGGTATGACCTACGATTGAGCACGCTTCCATGTCACTCTCACGGTCTCCCACAGGTATGAGAGCCTGCAAAAGAGAGAGAGAGCCCATTAAGAAGGACTTGACTGCGGGACAGTTGACCAAAGAAATTGATGTAAACCAATGCGAGAAAAACGATCAAAATGGTCCGAAAATGAAAAATTAACAAAGCTTTTGCCAGAATCTTTTATTCTTAGACAATGGCGGTACTGACTCTAACATCACGAGATTATCAAGATGTTCCACGAGGAAGCACCGCATCCACCAGTGGACCTCATCTTCGAGATCCACAGCGGGAGGGTGGCCGAGTTGGTTATGGCGCCAGGTTAAGGTCAGCTTAACATCTGTTTCCTGGTGGGGCAACCCGCGCGAGTTCGAGTCTCGTCCCTCTCAAATTTACTTTTTGCCTGTCATTGATCGCTATATTTGACCGTGAAGTTCCTGGTACACACAATGCCATGAGCCGGCCCCATCTTCTGAAGTATGATTTCCTCGCTGTTTGTGTCGGATGGTCCGTATGCCTCGGCTGACGACCGACCCTCAGATTGCTGCGATCGGGATGCCTGAGCCTGAGCTTGTGTTGTCACGGGCGACATTGGATGTTGTAAGACACGAACATCGTTCTTCGTGTGCAGCTCAAACTCATCGTGTACGCTCCCGTCCGGGATTCCCGTTCGTCTCTTGCTAGCTGCGTATGCGTTGCTGCCAGTTGTTCCCACGCCTAAGGGGGTGTGGCCACTTCGATTGTATCGTTCGTTGCTGGGGTAGTAACCGACGGCGCTGTTGATCTTGAGGAAGCGCCCAAAGAGGGGCTTGAGGAATGAGGCGCAGGCTGCGATGATTCCGATGTTGAGTTGAAGGCTATCCGCAAGTACCGGTCAGAAAAGGAGGTAGGAACAGAGTGGTTTTTGTTTTAGCTTCGCCCAACTCACTTTTGCCAGAAGTGAACCCAGTATTCAAAGGGGGCGTCTGGGTCCCCTCCTGTTGCAAGCATAAAGATCGCTTTGAGTATGCCCATCAAGATCGCACTACGAAGCGAAGACATCAGCGAGGCCGTCGAGGCAAAGTCAGGAAAACAGCGCTCAAGTGCGAGGCAACTCACAAATAACCCAGGTTGAGAATGCCAATTACATAAAGTTTGACCCGAAGCTTCATCTTCAAATGCCAGATAATAGGCACGGGCAAAGCTCCTAAGCATACATCAGTGAAGATGTTGCAAGCTGCGCAGGACTTAGCATTTCTGCAAGAGGAGTTGATTGCTGAGCATTTTCATCTGGCCAGACTCACAAATGTTCCAGTACGTGAGGTTGATGAAGACATTGAAGTCGTGACATCTCGGATCATATGGGTTCATCCACTGAAACTCCCACCAACCCGAATACGGCTTGCAGTATACAAACAACCAGATTACTGCCTGAACAGAGTATGCCGCAACAAAACCTGAGATCCGAATCCATATAATGTCAGTTGACACGTCCTGACGTTCGATACAGGGAAGAAGCCACGACGACGTACCCATGATGGCGTATAGTGACCACCTGTACCAGTTCAGGTCTCTCTTAAGCCGTAGCAAAGTATTCGCCATAGATATCCTCAGCAATCCCATGGCAAACCCATCGGACAGAACCGTCTTCCAGAAAGATATGTTCTCGAATTTGATTCGGTCATCGGTCGGCACCGTTACCCAGTGGCGTCCGAGGCCATAAGGCATCTGGAGGACGAGGCAGAGCCATGATCCAAAGGCGAGAGCCTGCCGTCAACCAGGTCAGTACGATGGACCATGCTGTTCGTTCTTGGGGGATGCACTGGCGAAACAAACTTACAGCAGCAATAACAATGAGCGCATCGTCGACACCAAAAGCCCTGAGGATGGCCAACCGAGCGTAAACGCGTAACGAGACGAAGGCGAGGGCGATGAAATGAAATACCCCAACTATTCCCACGATGCGTCCCGCATTGTTCGCATTGAGGTACTCTGTGGGATACTCGTCCATTGTGTCAACGAGTGTCAGCTCAAAAGACGAGGGAGCCGCAGATCGAACAACATCATTCCAACTGGTGATCGACGCTCTACTGTCTTCGGTGGGTCCTGGGCGGCTTAAGTGTCATTGACGAGAGCGCCTCCAAGACCCTGCTTAGAAGCACTTCTTTCTTCGTACGACTCCTTCGCCAAACTCGGGTTCCGGAGTTGTTACCAAATCGGCGCTCTGAGGCATCCAGCAACATGTGAACTTCGGTAGCCCTGCCCACTGACCGGGGTTCGCGAACCAACAACGGCTTCATGCTTGTCTGGTTGGCTGAAGGACGACTGTCATGGCTGCGCCACCGGAAAATGAATCCACCATATGCAGGTGGTTGACAACGAACGCCGCAGGCTTGCATCGCCCATTACCTGAACGGGCTCTTGCTTGATCCCAAACAGGCGATGGAAGACGCATTGTTCAGGAGACTATCGGGCTTGAGCGTAAATTCGTCAACAATCCCGGCCCTGGCACCTCTAGTCACTCAAACACGGCGTGTTTTCCATGTCTCGCAGCATATCCCACGTGTGCCGCAGGGCTAACCAACTGTGTGGTATGCCACGTTCTCGGCAGTCTTTGCGTTATGCATACAACCCAGCTGTTGAAATGGCCATGTTGTCAGGGATCTGAAGCCTCCGTCCGTCGTCCTTCGATTTCACGCTACATTTTCAACGTTCTTATTGAAATTTCAAGGCAGGCATCAGGCAAATGTTGACCGTATGCGCCGTCGACGGAACCCTTGGGATGAGACCACAACTGGCCTGCTGGGTCCGGAACATCACCCGACCTCCGCGGAGTATGGAGACGATCGACCAACATGGTAACGGGCCGAATGGGGGCCCTTGCGATGTGAGCACATTTCCACCCCAGAGGCCCGTAAAAGGATGGATCCGAATGAAGAGATACATGTAACCATACGCGGTGGTACGAGCGTACTCTCAGCGAGCGCTTCGTACTTCGACTCACTTCCCAAGGTACGAGGCAATCTCCGTCCAGCATCGGCGAATGTCCAGTAAGCCGGGGGTTCGAGAAGTATTGCAACCGCCAAGTTAATATGAGCCCCAACCGAAATACTTGCTTGCTCATTTCTTTGAAGGAGTTCCACATGTGGTCTCCGCCAATGTTCTCGGTGACCGGCAAGGGCGGTACGCCGAAGAGTCGTGAAGCTCGAATGCCGGTCTCGCCTTTAAAATCTCCGGTCGTTCGCTGCCAAACCGTCACACTGCAGCAGTCACACGCACACCTCCAGTCAAGCAGCACGCAGCACAATAGGGTAGCACTCTCTTGGTCAAAATGGTCAACATGCGCAGCAGCAAGATGTGTTCCGGCGCCAGCCTCGCCGCCGCGCTCGTCCTCCGCGGTGCTGTCGCTGCCCCGGCAATCTGTAACCAGACCATCACTCGCGATGTCGTCGTGGTGGGTGGCGGTGCGGCGGGTGCCCATGCCGCGGTCTGGTTGCGCGACCATGACAAGAGCGTCGTTGTCGTTGAGAAGGCCAGCCAACTCGTAAGTTCATTCCTCTGCCAGGCAAGGTCTCTCTTGCTAACCATGAAAGGGCGGTCACACGGCCTTCTACCAAGACCCAGCCACGAACAAGACGATCAACGTAGGCGTCCAAGGCTGGATGGAGTACAAGAACACCTTCGACTTCCCCAAGCGCATGAACGTGTCGACGGACGGCGCAATGCAGTTCACCACCCTCGACTATAAGTACGTCGACTTCAGGACCGGCACGCCCGTCGCCGGCTTCGCCGCGCCCGGCGCGGATGCCATGTATCCCGCCTTGCAGCGGTACCTGGACGTGCTCCTTCAGTACGAAGACATGGTGCTCCCGGGCTTCTCCAACTTCCCCGCGCCGGAGTCGATCCCGGAGGACCTGCTCATGCCCTTCGGCGAGTTCGTGGAGAAGTACGACATCGCCGCCGCCGTGCCCCAGATCTGGGACTCCACCGCCCAGGGTCTTGGAGACACGATGAACGTGCCCACCTTGTTCGTCGTGCAGGCATCCGGGATCCCCATGGTTCGCGCGCTGCTCGGGACCGCGGCTGCCGCGGTCCCGCCGTCCGGCCGTCTGTTTGAGCTGTACGAGCGCATCGCCGACTTCTTGGGCGAAGACGTGCTTTACTCGAGCACCGTAGTCTCTTCCACTCGCTCTGACGAGGGCGTCTCCCTCAAGGTGGCTGGTGCCGACGGCAAGCAGACTTGCATCGAAGCCAAGCGTCTTCTTATTGCCTTTGAGCCTACTACCGAAAACATGGCGCCTTTCAACCCCGATGAGCCCGAGAAGGAGGTCTTTGGCAAGTTCGGGTACACCACCGTGTACGCCGGCATCCTGCGCCATCCCTCGCTTCAGGTCAGCACTGCCTACTCCAACAGACTGCCGGACTCTCTCAACTACACCGTCTTCCCTACCGCTGCGCAGGTCGGCCGCATGGACTACATCGGCGGCACCAACGACTTGTTCCAGTTCACGGCCGTCGGCACCGCTGATGACACCTCCGAGAGCATCAAGGCGCTTATCGCGCAGTCCATCGATACCATGATCGAGGCCGGCACCATCCCCGCGTCCGACGGCGAGGTCACTTTCCCCGCGTTTGCGAACCACGGCAAGATGCACCCGCGCGTCTCCGCCGAGGACCTCCGCGACGGATTCATCCAGAGACAGCTCGCGCTCCAGGGCCGCCGCTCTACGTGGTACACGGGTGCGGCTTTCTCTGCGGGTTTCACAACGGTTTTGTGGGAGTACAATGACGTGCTGCTGCCGAGCGTCGTTGAGGGAATCTGGAGCAAAGTAGGCGGACATAACAACAGTCCATGGGCACAGGCAAAGACGTCCTTTGAGCAATATAATAGAGATTTTTAATCACCAACCTGGCTGCGGGTTTCGGAAAGACGAATTGCTGCTTTCTGTCTGTAGCCACGCTTGTGAAGAAAGGATGTAACTTTTACAGCGTGTTACCTGGCGGTCTCGATTTCTCAGCAAGAAGGAAAAGTTATGTAATGAGGGTTGCGAAGTTTGTGGAGGAGGCCTTCGGCCAAGGTTGTCAATGAGAAGAAGCCCGGTAGAGTTCCAGCGAGTGTAACAGCGACGATGTCTTCATTACCTTTGTCGCAGCGACCATGCGCGGAGCTATCCGTAGCGATAAGTCGAGACGCCTGTCGTGAAATGAACTTGTGTCGGTAGCAGCTGTGACGTAGTTGGTACCTTCACATGATTCAATGATGTGGCATGTGTCAGTTTGAAATGCGATTCAGACCATGATTGACTGGAATCCCGGCGGGTTGCTGGCGGGCAAGGTTACAATACCTAGCCTGGTTTATGTTGCACTCGGCGGGACGGTCTTCGTCAACAGGACCGTATTTCAAAGCCACCAATGAGAGTCCATCCAATATGAGTGCATAAGATGAACAGAGGACCAGCGATGGCTCGGTGACGAGATGGTGAACCAAATACGCCGTAAACCTGTCATCCCGAGTGCCGGCTTGTTCAGACTTTTCGTCGGCAGCCGTTTTCCAATTGACTTCGTAACTTGCCATGGTACATCCAAAAGGGGTATTCATCTGCCGATCTCCCAAGAAGAAGCATCTTCGTCCGATACCGTTGGTCGAATAACCTTCGAGATGTGTGTCAGCACAGACACGGGCTACAACGGACGGACAACGCGCCTTACCCGCACGCCCACTCGGAATGACTAAGGTGAAGTTATCGTCGTTCTCGGTTTGGGTACATAAGAACATCACCCCGTCCCATTCTCTTGCAACCCAAACCCAGAGGCTTGTCGGTTCATGTCGCACTGGCGTCAAGACTGATAAGGCAGGCGATCCCCGTACTCAAACCACTCTCGGCATGCATCGGACACCACAACAACTCCGAAAGGCTAGTTGATCAATTCGTTCTCGGAGAGCAATTCCGGGTTTTTTGAACTCTAATCCACACCGTCCGGAGGTCGGGTAGCGACTCGGTCCCGACCGATTTGAATCGAAAGAGCATCTCACAACATGGCATCGAAAACGGACCAGCATCTGGTCGAAATCGGGTGGCATCCCAGTATGATCTTCATTGGACTGGGTGCCGTGATCCTACTGGCCTTTCTCAGCTGGCACTGGCGCGAAGACAAGCCATTTCCGGGGTTCAAGGTCGTGGGGAAAGAACATGGGGAGTGGTCGTACGAAAAGGCGCGGCTGAGGTTCAACATGAATGCGATGGAGCTCCTGAGGGATGGGTTCGAAGAGGTGCGTCATGGCGAGAAGGAGTTCTCAAGCAAACAGCCGGATATGTCTGACTCTGCCTGCGCAGACAAACGGCAGACCCTTCCAAATCATCTCTCCATTCGGCCCTCTGATCATGTTGCCCCCGCATCTCTGCGAAGAGATCCGCAACGATAAGCGACTCACTTTCAAGGGATTCGTGGATCGGGTATGTCTGCGGAACTGAAACGGCCCTATGATGATGTGAGGCTATCAGCTAAGCAACCTCTAGCAATGGCTCACCCGCTACCCTGGCCTCTCCGTACTCCAAGATGGGTTGAAAGGCGACGTCATCCAAGAAGCCATAAGAAGAAACCTCAATCAAGAACTCAGTTAGCTGTCTAAACCTTTGGGCAACGCCCGAGACATCTCAACTAACAGTTCTGCGCAGTGTATGTCACAGAGCGACTCTGTGAAGAGACCTCTCTCATCCTCAGAGAACAACTCCCAACAACACTGGGTACTTCCCCAACCTCCTCTCAAGTGGAAACCCCTCGCTGACCCTCCGCAGAATGGCAAGAGGTCAAATTCTTCCCCGTATCCCTCCAGCTCGCCGCCCGCCTCTCCGCCAAAATCTTCCTCGGCGACCGCCTCTGCCGCTCCAAGGAATGGATCGCCGTCTCCATCAACTTCGCCGGCCTCGCCCTCACCGCCGGCCGCGCCCTCCGCGCCTGGCCCGTCCTCCTCCGCCCCGTCGTCCACCGCTTCCTCCCGAAGCTCAAGTTCCTGCGCTCACAGATCGCGCAGGCGAGGAGGATCATGGAGCCCGAACTGGCCGCCCGGCGAGAGGCTCGGACCGCGGCGGAGAAGCCCATGGACTCGCTCTCGTGGATCGACGACGTCCGCCGCGGGAGGGACTTTGACGTAGTTGCCGGGCAGCTGTTCCTGACGTTTGCGGCGATACATACTACCTCGTCTGTATTGACGGCGATCATGTATGATTTGCTGGCGAATCCGGACTATTTCACGCTGTTGAGAGAAGAGATCGTCCAGGTGTTTACCGAGGACGGGGGATGGAGCAAGAACAGCCTGTACAAGCTGAAGCTGATGGACAGCTGCATGAAGGAGAGCCAACGCCTACATATCCTCGGACCACGTTTGTCTCCTCCCACTAGGTACCTTACCCTTCAACATCAACTGATTTACCTCTCAGACATGGTCAATCGCAAAGTCGAGAGCCCCGTCACCCTCTCCGACGGCACCCACCTCCCCAAGGGCGTACACATCGCGGTCTCAACCCACAACACGCGCGACCCCGCCCTCTGGGGCCCCGACCCGGCAAAGTTCGACGGGCAGCGATTCCTCCGCATGCGCGAGCAGCCCGGCCAGGAGAACCGGTGGCAGTACGTCTCGACCAGTCCCGAGTTCCTGGCTTTCGGTCACGGGCTGCACGCGTGTCCCGGGCGGTTCTTTGCCAGCAACGAGATGAAGATTTTGTTGACCCACCTGATCATGAACTACGACTGGAGGATCGTCGGCCAGAAGGCGCCGGAGAGCATGTTCCGGAGCCGATTTGTGCCGGATCCAAAGACGGTCATAGGGTGTCGAGCGAGAGTGCCCGAGATCCAGCTGTGAAGAAAGATAGAGGGAACCAACAAAGTCGACATGGAGAAAGAGCAAGGTAGCAAAACTGTAAGCGCCGGAGAGTAAGAGACCAGCCACTGGAAGACGAAAAGATCATTCAAGAAGACAACAGAGGCAAAAAAGAACTGGAAGCTTCAATCGCTGTCGGGAATTGAGCCCGACGTGGGGGTCGAACCCACAACCTTGAGATTAAGAGTCTCACGCTCTACCGATTGAGCTAGCCGGGCGAATTGAACCCAGTGCTGGCTGGAACTGTTGACTCCGAGATGCGCGAGAGCCGCTATGGAGCGTGAGCAAAAGGAGTTGTGGGAACGGAGGCGAGAAAAATCTTTTTTACAATGGTAGGGCTTGGTGTATCGGGCGGGGCCGGAGTTGGGTCCGAGTGGGGCCGTTCCGTCGAGCCCGGATTAGCCCGCGGCCATGAGTCGGTTCGTCCATTGTCTGCAACCATGATTCCTGCGACGACACAATTTAGAGTTGAGAAATGTTTTACAATGTTTCATGCACCTCGGACGTCACTGCCTTTTCAGTGCTCAAGAGTTCAAATCCTAAAAGAAGAAAAGCCGATCCGAAGGTTAAGCAAAGCGTTTATGTCGTATTCCGCGGGCATGTTTTCCTTCCAGGTTGTCGGGGCTTCGCATACCATGAGGACTTGGTCAGAAAACGTTCGATTGAAAAGCGTCAGCTTCAAAAGGCTGTAGAATGGGACCTGTCCACCAAGTTGCCTGGACCGTGCCTTTGAAAAGGACATTAATGGAGAGCAAGTGCAACAGCTATCGCCATACACGTCCGTCGCTATTCGTGGGCCTTCATTTGTGAGTACAAGACAGCCAGAGCCACATCTACGTCAGAGACAAAGGATTGAACACGTGGAAACTTGCCAGACGTGACCAGAGAAGCAGAGCATCTGTTCAAGACATAAGAAAAGCCATTTTTGAGTATGTTGTAGCTATGCACACCAGCAAACCGTCCCGGTTTACCCTTTCTTCATCCTTGCCTTGATCCACTCCGACCAAATCATATCAATACAGAGATGAAAATTTACCACCCCCATTACCACATACTCTCCGTTAACTCGTACATAACGTAGCCGTTCAGTGGCCACCTCCCCTGGCCCGCTTGGCCCCAGCACCACCCCCAGCTTCAGAGTCTCCTCTTGGCCTCTTGTTACCGGGCTGGAAGTCGTTGGCGCCAGGGTTCAATGAGCCAGCTGCATGGCCGCCTCTACCGCCACGTCCACGGCCCGCCGCCAGACCTCCTCGCTCGGCCCCACCACTCGACACCCTGTTGCCAGCAGCGTAAGCACCGCCACGGCCACGGCCAGCCGCTCCGCCTCGTTGTCCAGGCAGAGGAATACCACTGCGCTGAGCGGGTTGAGCCTGAGTCGCCGGTTGCGCTTGACCTTGTTGTCCTGACTGAGCCGCCTGGGCGAACGGGTTCTGCTGTTGTTGTGCCGTGGCACCTTGAGCAAACGGATTCGCCTGAGCTTGAGTACCAGCGGCACCGGCACCGGCACCGGTGCCTGCTGCCGCAGCCGCAGCAAAGGGGTTTGCGCCAGCATTGTTGACTGCTTGTTTGCTCTCCCCGGGGGCTGGGATTTGCCGCTTCACTTGGGGAATGCCGCTTCCTGGCTGCGGAATACCGCTGCTAGGTTGTGGAAGACCACTTTGAGGTTGCACTGCCGGTTGCGCTGAGTTGGCTGAAGCGTTAGGGGCTAGACGACGGTCAGGAACCAAATCTTGGTGATGATCCTCCATTACAAACTTACCAGGTGTGACAGCGGCAGCTTGGGCTGGCGCGCCGGACGGCGCAGATATCGAAGGGCGCGGGCCGGAGGATTGTGTGTTTGCGGCAGGCTTCGCTGGGCTCTGCTGCGCTACTGCAGGGGCCGGCTTGGCGACCTTGGCCTCTTCCCAGACCTCGCCGACAGGTCTCTGGGGCGTCTTGGTCGCTGCTGTAGACACGACCTCGATCTTCGCGTTTGCCATCCGGAGTTGGTTTTCCTTCATGTTGATTTGCAGCGCCGACTTCTTTTGCGCCAACATCTGCCCCTCCTCGCGAGCGTTCGAGACTCTCTGCTCGAATTCCGCCTTGAGCGTAGCTTCTGTCTCGGTCTTGATCTTGGCAGTCTGCTCTTCAAGCTTCTTCTTCAGGTTGGAGGACATTATGCTGCGCACCGTCGGATTGGTGGAAAGGAACTTCCGGATCTCGCCGTCAGGAAGCTGTGACAAGTCTGACGAGCCCATGGGTGTGCCGGTGACTGGTGTCTTCGGGGGCGCATCGGGGTCTTGCTGCTGCTTGACAGGCGTAGCCGCAACCGCTACCTGCTCGTGAGGCTGTTTCGGAGCCGCACTCGTGTTCTCGGCCTTCCAGATGACCTTCTCCTGCTCCAGCTTCGTCTTGAATTCCTCTTCCAGCTTTTCCCTGGATTGACGCAACTTCTCGTTCAACGCATTACGCATCTTGTCCGACCGCTCCTTGATCGTCTGTTGGATATTCGCCTCGAGCTCCTCCGCCTTGCGCTCGGCCTCTGCAGCCTTGGTCTCCGCGGTGGCAATCTTCTCCTCCAATGTCTTGCGCTCTTCGTCAGACAAGCCGCTCGAACCGTTCGTGGTGGTTGTCTCTGTCGCAGCAGCATCGACGGGCTGGGTAGCGGCCTCGGGTTGTGCCTGGCTAGCTTGCTGAGCGGCTTGGACAGCTTGATCTCTCTCGACTATAGCAGCCTGGAGCTGTGTTCGTAGTGTTTCGAGCTCCTGGTCGGCAGTGGCCTTTTGCGCTGACACGGCGTCGAGCTGACTACGAAGTTCGGTGAGTTGCTGCTCTAATTGCGCGACCACTTCTGTAGACACTGATGCCGCAGGATCGACGACGGCCTGGACGGCAGGTTGGCCTGCCTGGGAGCTGGCCTGGGCATCTTGCTGCAACTTCTGTACTTGCTGCTGGAATTTTTGAATCTGCTGCTCAAACTCGCTCCGTTGTTGCGTGGAAACCTGTAGGTTTTGTCTCGTTGATTCCAGCTCAGTGCTGGCGGTGTTGAGCTGTTGGAGCAGCTGCTCCTTCTCGGCAATGGCGGCATCCTTCTCGGCAATCGCTTCGTTCTTGGCAGTGAGGGCTTCGTTCTTCTCGCCCGTGAGCTTACGCGACCGATCCTTGAATTGATCCGTCATACGCTGGCGAGTGTTCTGCCAGTTAGCTCTCTCGGTCTCCAGGGTTTGTTTGACTTCTTCAACCTCGGCCCGGAGAGGGGCTTCGGACTCCTTGAGGGCATCGCGCTCGGCCTGTAGGTCGGTGATGGTCTGCTTAAGCTGTTCCATCTCGGCGGGATCAACGCGGCCGTACTTCGTAAGAATGCCCTCAGTTCGCTTCTGCCATCTGTCGCGGTCCTCCTGTACTTGCTTGATCTCCTCCTCCAGGAAGCCCTTCTGTGTCTGCAACTCTTCGATTCTAGCCTCAAGAGGCTGTACCCTAGCCTCCAACTCCTCAATCTTGGTGTTCTTCTCAGCGATTTGGGTTCGTGCCTGTGCAAGCTCGTTTCGGAGAGTGGCGCTACTCTCGCGGTAGAGATTGAGCTCGTTGAGTTTCTCCATCAAATCCTTGTGGGCGATGGAAGCTTGGCCACTGTCAGCCTGTGCCCGACGCTCTTGATCAAGTTTCAGACGAGCCTCGTCAAGCTGCGACTGGGAGTATTCCAATTGTTGTTGCAGGCGCTTCGCTTCTTGCACCTTGAGGTCGTATTGAACCTCCAGAATCTCCTTCTCGCGCCTGAGATAGTTATTGAGCTCGCGCAGACCGTCGGCGGCACTGTCGCTGCCGCCTTCGGCGTTGCCGCTGTCTTCCTCGGTCGACGTGGTCCTGCTCTGCTTCAAGGCCGAGAACTGCGACGTAATGCTCTCAAGTTGCTGGTGCAACAGCTTGTTCTGGGCGTTGACGTCGTCGCGGCGGGCCTTGATCTCCACCATCTCTTGTTCTAATCGTTGTCGTCGCTCCTCCCATGAACCCTCGCTCTGGGTCAGGGCAACCTTTGCGGATTCGGCTTCGGCTTTGAGGGTGGCGGACTGGCTCTTCAACTCGTTGTATTCGGTACGCAGCTGCTGGACCAGCTTGGCTGCTTCGGCGTGCTTGACCAATTCTTGTTCGTAATCTTGCTGGGCCTTGGCGGTGATCTCGGACTGCGCACGAAGGTCTTGTTGGTGAAACTTGGCAGCTTCACAGTAACGCTCCGCTTCCTCCTTAAGCCGCTTGATCTCCTCGTCCAAAATCGCCTTCTCGTCCTCGTACTTGCGAGCAACATCGGCCTGGGAGTCACGGAGCTGGGACAGCTCCTTGTTAGAGTTTGCCAGCTCAGAAGACAAATCCTCGACACGCTGCTCCAGCTCCTTGATCTTGGCATCCTTGGCGGAAAGAGCGGATTCCATCTCTTCTCTAAACTGCTCCTGAGAGGCGGTGAACTCGGACAAGGCCTCTTCGTTCTGCTCGCTGAGCTGCTTGTACTGCTCAGTCTGCTCCTTGGCATTCTCCAGATGGGCCTTGGCCATATCGAGCTCTCTTTTGAGGTCAGACACCTCGTTGATGAGCTCACGGACTTCGGCATCGTTGTCCTCGGCTTGGGTGGGCGCCGCCATGGTGCCCGGGCGAGGCGTCGGTCGAGGTTGCAGTCTGCCGACACGCTCCTCGGCGTTGCGGAGCTCGATGACAAGCTCGTCTACGCGAGCTTGCAGGTGATCGCGGCTGGTCTTAACGGCAACATGCTCCTCCCGGATCTGGCTCAGGCTGGCTGACAATTCGTCGATTCGCTTTTGGGCCTCGCGTGCGTCAAACTCCTTCCTGAGCTGCAGTTTCTTGCCCTCCTCCATCTCCTCCGAGAGCTTCTTCTTGGTCGTGTTCAGCTCCTGTTCAAGGTTCTCAATCTTGGCCTGGGATTTCCGTCTGTACTCGGAATTGTTGATGTCCTGCTCGTTCTGCATGGATTGCGTTGTCGCCAGGAGATTGTTGAGGCGCGCCTTCTCCTGGACGAGATTCTCGTTGTCCTGGTTGAGGCGGTCCTGGATGTCCTTCCAGAGCTTCTTCTCCGCCTTGAGGTTTGCGGCCTCGTTGCGGATGCTCTCAAGCAGGCCCTTGGCGTCGACGAGCTCCTCGGCGACCTGCTGCGTCCGGATTTCTTGCTTGATAGAACCCTCAGACAGCGATTGATTGCGCTTCTGCAATTCCTTGTTCTCGCTCTGGAGAGCAACGAAGTTGGAGTGCAGCATTTCGTATCGCTCAGAGGCCAAGGTCAACTGACTAGTAATCTTGGCAACCTCACCCTGGAGAGCGTTCTTCTCGCTCGAAAGTCTGTCGATCTGTTCCCTCAATGACCGTCGCACGGACTCCTCGTCGTTTCGGTAAGTGTCGAATTCCACCTGCAGGGCGCGAAGAGCGGCTTGCGGGGACACGCCATCGCCTTCCTCCGTCTCGATACTAGCGAGCGGCTGGCGCTGACCGTCCTCGGAGCCCAAGATAGAGGCCAGTTCTCCGGCTGTGGCCTTTTGTTGGAGCAGACGGCGGAACATGTCACGCTCAGCCTTGAAGCTCTCCATCGTCGTTCTCAAAGACTTGGTCTCGTCGATCATGTTTGCCAGCTCTTGCTGCAGACGCTCCACAGACTGGTGGTCCTCAACGGCCTGGTTCTTGGCAGCGACGGCCTCCTCGCTTTCCATCTGCTCCGCAAGCTCGCGAGTGACTCTCAGCAGCTCTTGGTTCTTGGCCTGGAGCTCCTGGATGTCCTTGAAGACAACAAACTTCTGGGTGATGAACTGATGAGTGTCGGACATGTCAGCGAGGGCTCCCTCGGTGATTTCACCTCTGGAGAGCTGCTCCAGGCGAATGGTCTCCTCGCGGGTCAACTGCTCCAGACCCTTCTCGCGGGCGTGCATGTTGAAGACGAGCATCTGGATCTGGGTGCTGAGATCCCGAATTTGGGTCCGGAGGATCTTGGACTCGGCCTGGGCGTTGGCCAGAGCACTTTCGGCTTTCCTTGCGCTCTTCTTGGCGACATCACGTTCTTCGAAGCTTGTCTGTGAGAGCTCGGACATTCTAGTGATCTCGGCTCGCAGGGTGTCAGCCTCGTTCTGGAGTTCCTCGATCTCGGGAGTCTTGGCCTCCAGAAGAGCAATCATGTTGTCGAGCTCCTCGGCGAGCTGTTGGTTTCGTCGTTTCTCTCCTGCAAGCTGTCCCTTGACCTTGTAGAGCTCGTCGATTGCTTGAGTAGCGGTAATGGCTGACTTGCTACGAGCTGAGGCGGGAGTGGCGAAAGGTGAGGCGGGTCTGCCCAGAAGGGAGCCATTCATGCGGGGAGTTTGCGGAGCAGAGCCCGGAGGAGGACCTTGTTCCATTCGGGCGTGAAGTTCGTCAATCTCGCCTTCAAGTTGGGTTACTCTCTCCTCCAAAGCGTGGCAAGTTTCCTTTTCTCTCTCGAGCTCCTGCTGAATGCGACGGATCTCGTTCGCATGCTTCTCCTTCAGAGCTTCCTTCTCGCCCTCCAAAGTTTGCACGCGGGCCTTGTGGCTGTCGGCCAGCTGGTTTGTCATGTCGACGACTCGTTGCTTGCTCTCCAACTCATGCTTGTAGCTCTCCTCGCTGCGGGC
The DNA here is from genome assembly GCA_025962755.1 of Colletotrichum tropicicola. Taxonomy (NCBI): domain Eukaryota; kingdom Fungi; phylum Ascomycota; class Sordariomycetes; order Glomerellales; family Glomerellaceae; genus Colletotrichum; species Colletotrichum tropicicola. Next base: position 18,083 of record JAOWMA010000313.1, read on the forward strand.
GAATGCCTCTTGTTGCTGTTGGACCTTGGTCAGAGCTTCCTCAGCCTTGGCCTGCGCGGCGTCGAGACGGTCTCGAAGTTGCTGCTCGGTTCGCTTGAGGGCCTCGATACTGGACTTGGCATCTTCGTTCTGTCGTTGCAGCTCGGCGATGCGCGCACCCTTCTCGCGGCGGTACTTCAAGGCCTCCTCGCTCTTGGTCTTGAGCTCCGTCTCGAACCATTCGCCGTTGCGTCGTGCAAGGTCAAGTTGTTGCTGCAGTGAATCCTCTCGGAACTTGGCGCTGCTGGCAGCCGCCTGGGCATTCTGGACTGCTTGCTGCAGGGACGTGATCTCCTTGTTGAGCTGGACATTCTTCTGGTGCTGCGCGGCGAGATCTGCGGAGAGCTCGGTGTCGCGGGCGTTGCGTGACTCCAAGAGGGCCATGTTGGCACGGTTGGATGATTGGAGGGACTCGATTCGGTCGCGGAGGGTGACGATCTCGGCATCATGGTCGGATCCACGCGATTTGAGGGATTGCAGTTCGTTCTCGACCGTTTGTCGCTTCGTTTCTGTAGATCTGGGGTTAGAGAACCGGGGCCGTTGCCAAGCACGAATTCGCTTGTGGGCAAGTACACACCTTCCTCCCTCAGGGTTTGGCGGACTTCTTCAACGTCCTTCAATGCCTTGTCGGCGGTCGCCTTGAAGCTCTGGCATCTTGACTCGGCGCTGTGATGTGCGCTCTCCAGCTCGATGTCGACCTGGAGCTTCTGCGCGTACAGCTCATCGAAATCGCGCGCCTTGGCAATTACGGCCTCCAGGAGGCTCGCGACGAGTTCGGGTGTAGGTTCGGTGGTGACGGTCGACACAGTCGACTCAGACAAGCCGAGGTGGTTGGCTACGTAGCCAACGTCCACCGCCGCTGCCATATTGATCGTGTCTCAGGGTCTGCTTCTCGACATCGAATGGCGGTCGTCTCGGCGAGCGTCGCTGTCGAAAGGATTCGCGGTGATGATTTCGTCGCGCGTCAACACCCCGCCGGTCGGGAGGGTGAAGCGGAGGCAAAAGCGAAGATGTTGTGACAGCGAAAAGCAAAGAAAAACAAAGTGCCAAAAAACCCGTGCTCAGATGGCAATTGCCCAGACTCCGCCTGGTGTGGTTGAGGCGCTGTCGAGATTGAATCCGGCGACAAGGAGTTGCGTGGTGGTTAGCGTCAACAGGAAGAGGAATCGCAAGATTTTGGGCGGCGCGACCTGCCGAATGTTTTCCACCGAGCCAACAGGCGGCCTGAGCGACGCAAGGCTGCTCTGGGGAAGCTGCGTCTTTGGGTGACAGCAAAGATCATTTTCGGCCAATCATTGCGCACAGAGCTTGGAGCTGTGTACTAGGCACCGAGGATCAGCCGGCTGACTCATCGGAGCTCGGAACAGTGGACAGTGGACAGTGGGACAGGTCAACCAAGGCTCACCGAACGTTGCCTCTCGGTCAGTTCGGTGACAAAGCAGATCGTGTTGGTGCTCATACAAAGTCGATTCAAAGCAATGGTAGGCAGGGCTTTCCAAGACTGATTCTTTTCAAAATTCACTCCGTATTTTCTGTTCAAAGAACTTTATTCCTGTCGACAAAGGCCGTTGGTCACTACCTACGGTAATGAAGGGGGAGCAAGGCAACGCAGAGAGCGAGTTGACTAAGTAAAATCATGTTATTATCATCCAGTATCCCAAGGTATCTAGAATTCCACACCCATCTCATGCTCCAACGCTGCCCATTGACCTGAACTCTGCCATCCTTCAACCCGATTTTCCTCAGTCCACCTGTAGGACTACCCCGTCAAGTTTACCGCCGCTGTTGACTCGAATCCAGCTCCATGTACCCCGGCGTTGGACCAGACTGCCAGCTGACCCCCTGAAGCTCCGCCCGCTGCTGCCCCGGAGACTGGTACACCGGACTTGGCATCTGGTGAACCGGCTGCCCATGCGCCTCAGCCAGCGTAGTTTGTCCCTGTGCCTGCGAGAAGCCAGCGGCCTGAAGCTCGGGAGGTAGCGGGAGGCTCTGTCCGTACTGCTGGTGCCCTCCATACGCCTGCTGACCGTATTGCCCAAACAGTTCCGGGGGCATCTGGTGACCCGCGGGCTGCAGCTGGCCGTTCGTGTTGGCGGGCATCTCGGGTATCGCCGGCGGCGGCGCGAACGCCCCGTTGTTCCCGTACGCAGAAACGGGGGAGACGGTATCCGGCCGCGGGGAGCTCACTTGCGAAACGCTCATTGACGGGCTCTTTGGAGGCAGCGTCGAGAGCATCGTGCCTCCTAACTCGGGGGGCCCCGTCATCTCGGGCGGGCCGATGGTGGATGAAATCGGGAATCGGGGTTGGCTCTTCTTCTTGCGGCGGTAGATGACAAAAGCGGCGAGGCCTGCGAGAGACAAAGCGCCGATGAGGGCGGCAACGCCCCCCGCGATGGCGGCGATGCTTGGACCCCCGGAGTTCTTGCCGTCACCGGCGGAACTGTCGGCGGAACCGCCGGCTCCGGTGCTCGTGGGTTGTGGGCCCGACGCTCCCGAGCCAGTCCCGGTCTTCGCCGCGGGATACGTTTGCGCAACTTTTCACCGTCAGCTCACGTCTCGTCTTAGAGTGATCGCATTCTTACTCGACTCGCCGACGGTAGCTACCACCTCGCCCCTGGCCGCCTTGCAGTAAAAGTCCATGACGCCCAGTGCAGACGAAACGTCTTCTGCCGCTGTAGACGAGCAATAATACTTGACATCCGACGTCAATGTGCTAGTCACCAAGTTCGTGACGCCGTCCTTCAGGCACATGCATGAAGCCAACGCCTTCGGTCCGTCGGGGCAGAGGTATCTGGTAAGAGAGTACATCATGTTCGACATGCCCGACTGCGCGCACGGAGCCAGCGAGCTGTATTGCGAAAGCGCCGTGATGTAATACGTCATGTCTCCCGGGGGTGGTGAGGGCTGAGGGAACGCCGTGGTCCCCTTATTCATCGCGCAGTATGCGTTGTAGAAGTCTCCGGCCGAAGTCACGTCGGCCGCGTTGGAGCACGAATACCTGACGAGGGAGGCGATGGATCGGCTGACGCGCGCCGAGTTGTCGTTCTTTGCACATATGCACGGCGCCATCAGACTGGCGGCTTCGGGGCAGAGCGACGTCTATGGCCAAGGTCAGTGTTGCTCAAGACACAGGGCAGTAGCGGAGCAGACCCACCATGGAGCTGATGGCGTACGAGACACCAGACTGCGCACAAGGCGCCATGTTGGAGAAGGCAGGGACATCGGTGGCATACTGCGTGACGATGTTGGTCGTCGGCGTGGGGAAGTTGACGTCCGCGTCGGGGCTGCAGTACTTGGTCAAGACTGCGGCGGCACTGGTCTGGTCGTCGGAGGCCGAGGAGCCGCAGCTATAGCTGATCGACTTGGATATGGAGGTTGAAATCGCAGCGAGGTTATTGTTCTTGGTGCAGATGCAAGACTGTAAGTCGGTTGGTGCTTCACCGCAAGCCGAGTAAGTCTGAGAGAAGATGTTGTACGAGATGGCAGTTTGGACGCATGGTGCCTAGTATGGTCAGCTTCCGTAAAGGATGGAGATATTCCCAGTGATCTTGTTCAGCTGAAGGAAGTAGCACTCACCAGCAAGGTGTAGATAGACAGATCAGTGACATAGACGATGCTCGCAGCCGTGGCGAGGCCACCAAGATAGCAAAGCACCACAAGATGGAGTAATGTCCGCGGCATCTTGAATCAAACGCAAACACAGCGGCGAGAAAAGAATGGAATGACGGCAGCCGTCAACAAGACGAGAATGACAGGATGTCCGAGGGAAGAGAAGAGAACCTTGTCTCTGCCTGGAGGACACAACCAAGAGGACATGGAAACGGCGCGGGGAAGATGCATGGTCTCCTAATGAGAGCAAGCCACATGCCCATTTCGGCCCCTGAACAAGCTAGCTCGGCATCGCGGGTGGGCAGATTTGGCGGTTTGGTGTCAATCACTTGCTCGAGGCACACTCTACTACCCCTGTCACGATGGCGCCAAAGTAGGCCGCGCCCCGGCCAGCTGAAAAGCTGGCCATGGACTCGCCGCTTGGCGTGAGGTCGTTTGGCCGTTTGGCCGGCAGGCAGATACATGTGTGCCGAGGAAGTCCTTTCCCGAATCCAACCAGATGATGAAGCACCATTCTCTGGGAAAGTCGCTGAAGGTGGTCGATGTGTGAGCAAGGCAATAGCAAAGGCAGTGGTGTGTCCCCTATCTACAGCAACGACGACAAGGCAACGCCGGCCGTTGAGCCAGGAGTCGCGGGAAACGGTGTTCCACAAGCCTATTCAGCTGAAGCCGCATGGCGTCGCGCAATCTAAGACGCGCCGGCTCAGACATGGCGAGTGGTGATGACGGGCTGGGTCGGTTGGAGGTAACTCCTACGTTTGAAGCCATCACGACATGTTTTGCAGCGGGACAAATGAGTATACCGAGTACCAACGTTTACGTGACAGCGACAAGAAGTCAAAATCGATGGTCCTCTCAGTCTCGCAACCTCGCGTTCTCGCCTTCACTTCGCGCTTCGCGGGATTCTGCTCCAAGTTGGTGGGCTGACCGTCCAGAATGACTCAGGCGCCAGCTGACGCCACAAACAGGGACCTGCAGGCGCTCAAACACGGGTGATCTCGTCCATTGGTTGGTCAAAGATAGGCTTCCCGCTAATGTGTCCGGCCGCTTCTGGACGTGAAGCGCCAAATTGCTGGCAGGGCGATTTAGCGCGAGGTCAAAAGAAGCGTTCGCTGTCACCGTCAGTGGAGGAGCTTTGGGTCCTGGACGAGAGCTGGGGACACCTCAAGCTCCGGTCGCGGGACGCCTCATCTTACATAAGCCACATGACAGCGGGATGGATCAATAGCCGTCCGGGCTTGCCGGTGGGCCGATCTCGGTCCACATTTCAGTCTCGATTAGATAAGCAAGCAGGTGCACGGTTCACAACTAAACTGAGGCCAGCTGAGGATCACTGTTTGGCGAATCGATGCAGGTCCAAAGTCAGAATCAGTCAATTTCACCCGGGTTGTCCACGACAGACCCAACTCCAAGCCTCTATCCAAACTCCAAGTCCCAATGCAATAATGGTATCAGTCTATCCCGTCCGTCAATTCCAATCGCATGCAGATGCAGTCCGTCTCTTCGTCCCATATCCCCAACACCGTGACCCCTCCGTGATGCTGAGCCCAGGAGGAGCGCAGGTGTCTAGGAGTCCAGTGGTCTGCCACCTAAGCAGCCATCCGAAAACCTCCATGACTACCCGCTTCTCCTTCGCCAAAGGCCGTGAGTCTCTTGCCAATCTTGACAGAGAGCTGTCTCGGGATGCTGAGCCTCTTGTCATCGTCCATGGTCTCGTCGTCCTCCACGGCGTGCTCGAAGCTGCCCATCGCTCGGCTGCCGCATGTGGTGCACAGGACCTGGTCCGGCCTGACGAGGGCCATGTCGCTCTTCCTGCGATTGCGTTCGGAGGTCGGTGGTTTTTCCCAGGGCGAGGATGACCGGGACTTGGTATCGGTGCTGTGGGCGTCGTTTGCTGTCGCGCGGCGGATCATGGCCCTCGCCCTTCGGTGGTACAGTTCTTCTTGGGTAGCCAGACTGAGTACCGAGCTGCGCTTTCTTTTCTCTTTTTTGGCGACCTCGTTCGGGGGCATCGTCGTCAGAGCCCGGTCGACTTCGGGTTTGTTCGCGTCCTCCTTGGAGGCCTGGTCGGACAGCTCTACCCAGAGAGCGTATCCTATGGCGTCGTGGATGACGGGCGCTGTGATGAGCTTGCGGCACTCTCTGGAGCCTTCGATCTGGTTCAGACGACCGAGGTCCCTGACTTCGTCCATGGTGAGGTCGCAGTGGATCTTGACGTGGCCGTGGGCAAAGTTGGTCTCCCATCTTGCGCGGATGAACTGTTGGAGGAAATCTTCGGCCTCGTCGATGGACTTTTGCCTTTTTTGTTCCCGTTCTTCTGCTTCGAGCTGCAGTTGGTGTTCTTTTTCTTGCTTTCGTTTGCGTTCTTCGGCTTTGCGGCGGGGCGAGATGAAGAGTGGGAGGTGGTGTCTTGTCTTCCCCCTGTCGGAAGACTTGGTGGACATTGTTTCGGTACGGGTGAACATGTCTTCGTCTTGCTCGGAGTCGTAGAAACTGTCGCGGATGGGGCTTCTCGGTGTGTCTTGATACACAGCTTCGGATACCATCAAGAACGGTGCAGCGTTGGCAATGTTGCTGGCGGAAAAGCAGCCGGTTCTCTGGGGAGTGCTTGTTGTCAAAGCCGTAGCTGGTTTCCTCAGAATTCCCGGCATCTTGGACTCTTGCATGCTGATCATCTTGTAGCTGGGGAAGTGGTTGTCGGAGATGGGTGATGCTGTCGACAGGTTGGTACGTTTGGGAGAGTCACCTAGGACCGGGGATGCGTGTTAGTTTAAATCAGCTTGCAACAATCGGAGATACAGATACAGCAGGCCGGGACTCGAAGGTTTGAGGCATCGTGACCAGCACTTCATGACGCAGGCGCGAAGTCCCGATCAAGCCTCTCCCACCGACATGGCGCATGCCGCATCCGTCTCGAGGCGTTGGGCTTGGGCTTGGGTCTGGACAAGGCACATAACAGACCTGTCACCTTGAAATCGACAAAGACGTTGGTCTGAAGATCAAGGGGCGAGACAATAGATTGTTCCAATTCGTGGATGTTGACAATAAAACTTTTCAATTCAAAAGAGAAAAGAATTTAACAGAGATGGGTTTCTTACCCCTTGCATGGCCGCGTCTTCTGTTCGGGCTGTACTGATTGTCCCGCGTCTTCGCCAAAGTATCCAGAGAGGTGAGCGCCGCTCATAATCTCGCCGAGTTCCAACCGCCACATCTGCATCTCCAGGAATTGCCCCGGAGTAGGCCCAAAGCTTAAGCTAACCTGGATCTGGCCTTGATGGCTTCCATGGTGGTCTCGATACGTACCTGGTCCCCGACAGTGGTGGCATGCAGCGTGATTTGCTGCCATCGGTCAGGCGTGTGGGTCTCGCTAAGGCTCGGTGAGGCTCGGTCAGCAGCAACTTCACCTCATCATCACGAGTCCAGCGCCCCACCACGGACATGGTTTCACGGGGCAACGACCGTGTTATTGACAGGCTGTTGGGCATTGGAGCTGGAAAGAACGGGCACAGAGAGTGACGTACCAATTCAGTGCTAATCCAAGTTTTTCAGGGCGTTCGAGGCCCTTTAGCTGTCCCCGATCCGCTACCCTGCTCCGGTGATGTACCTAAAACCCTCGGCGCGGGTCTCCACCGCCCAAGCTCTCAGACGCGCTGAAGCCATCGGGAGTACTTGTAGGCCCGGGATACGCTGCATCCTCGGATTTCTCGGTGGTGATGCACTTCAACGGCTGAGGGAAGTTTGTGCAGCTCGGTCTGGCCAGCTCGCCCTACATCTGAACGATCCCATTGATTTAATCTAGACTTGTTGTTTCAGATCATCTAGTTTTCTGCGTCTTTATCTGAACTTAATCAGCCTGCGAAGTTCTTTGCTGGTGTCCCCCTGGCTTCGTGGCCGGTCCATGATCGGCCTTCGTAATGCCTTCATTTCTTGTGCAACAGCAGAAGTCCTTGTAGATAAATACCTGAAGAATACCTACCAAGAGCGGGTTTTGAAAACGAACGCCAGCACAAAACGTGGAAATACTGTTGCTGCACCGTCTTCCTGCAGCGGCCGCTCCTTCCCGTCAACTGGCAGTCGCGCCTGCTCTCCCACCTCACCTCACCTCACCTCACCTTTCTCCCACCTGCCCTTCGCCTCTCTCTCCCCCACAAACACATCGCGAATTTTCAATTCTGCAATTTCCATCTCACTCACATCACACTTTATCATACCCAAACACTCTTCTTTTCCATCAATCCATTGCGAATACGCACCCTCTTACATTATCCATCTTGAATCCCGTGTGGATATCATACAAGATGCAATTTGACGGCTTCGCCTTCGTCATTCGTGGCCTCCTGGCCTTCTTCGGTCTCATGGCCATTGTCAACGCTGGCATCTTTGCTCTCAACCTCATCTCGCCCATTGAGATCTCCCTCTACACCATCATTGCCTCTACTTGCATTGTCCACGTCCTTCCTACCCTCCCATGGATCTATCTCCATGCCCTTGATCCTATCGTTGGCTCCTTGATCCCCTGTCTTGGCCAGTCTGCTGAATCTGCAAGCAATATCGAGCAGCGATTCGCCCGCTACAGCGCCAACATGCTTCTGCCATACTGGAACTGGGCGTTTGGTTTCATCGGAGCAGCACTCAAGACCCTCACCCAGTGTCTTTACAACATCATCTTTGACTTTGAGCACTCCATACTCAACAATCACGACACCTTCCCCCTCAGTCTCATGCGCGCTCGATGCGAAAAGGCCACTACGCCCGCCGAAGGCACGAATACTGTCAAGAAAGACTTGGTCCCCGCTGAATCAACCAACATGACGCTGGTCAAGACTTCCGACCTCAACCGCTGGTGCAAAACCCCCCGTGTTCTTTGCCAAGATTTGAGAGCCGCTTATGAGAAGCTGAAGCGCGACTACAACGCACTTGTCAAGGAATTCGACCAAGCGGAGGAAAAGCACCAAGAGGAGAAAGCGAAAATCTCCAGGCTTGTCGTGTCATCGCCAGCTGCTCACAACTATTGTGCTGCCATCTTTCACGAGCGCCGAGGTCGCAAGGCCGTCGAGAAGGAGCTTGACGACGCCAAGAAGCAGCTCACACTCTACCAGCCCGAGTCGCAGGCCATCGCCGCTCTGCAGGCCCAGATCCAGGACCGCGATAACAAAATCACCAAGATGGAGGCCCTCGTCAAAGAAGCCGAAGGATCCTCCAGAGGCGCCTGGGCGCACACCACATATCTCAAGGAGCAATGTGACCGCACCGTGGCCAGCATGCGCGCAAAGACTGCGAGCGCTTACGACAAGGCCAGGAATGACGTTTACGAAGTTCAGGCCGAGCTCAGTGCATGCAAGCGTGCGCTCGATGATGAGAAGATGAAGAACAGGCGTCTGGAGAAGGATCGCCGTCGCTTCGAGTCGCTCCAGTCTTCCAACGTCAACCCCAAGTCTCCACAGGATGTCGAGTCCTCCGATCTCTCCAGCCAACATCTGCAGGAGCGCCAACGCCTCGAGATCGAGAGCCAGAGTCTCCGCACTGAATGCAACCAACTAAAAGAGGAGTATGCTCGCCTCCATGCCTTGCAGTCTGCTGCCCACAACGAGAAGCAAGCCGCCGCCAATGCTCAGCATCAACAGGAGCGCCAACACCTCGAGACTGAGAACCAGAATCTCCGCACTGAATGCAACCGCCTCAAAGAGGAGTGTGCTCGACTTCACGTCTTGCAGTCTGCTGCCCACGATGAGAAGCTAGCTGCCGCCAATGCTCAGCATCAACAGGAGCGCCGACACTTCGAGACTGAGAACCAGAGTCTCCGCACCGAATGCAGCCACCTCAAAGAGGATTGTGCTCGCCTCCACGCTTTGCAGGCTGCTCACGATGAGAAGCAAGCCGCTGCAAATGCTCAGCATCAATGGGAGCGCCGACACTTTGAGACTGAGAACCAGAGTCTCCACACTGAATGCAGCCGTCTTCAAGAGGAGTGTGCTCGACTCCACAACTTGCAGTCTGCCCACGATGAGAAGCAAGCCGCCGCAGAGGCTCAGCAAGCCGCCGCAAATGCGCAGCATGCTAATGCCGAGATGCAACGACTGCAGGAGCGCCAACACTTCGAGACTGAGAACCAGAGTCTCCGCGCTGAATGCAACCGTCTTCAAGAGGAGTGTACTCGCCTCCACGTCTTGCAGTCCGCCCACAATGAGAAGCAAGCCGCCGTAGATGCGCAGCATCTCCTCGAGAGAGAGAGCCAAGGCAAATCCAGCACCATGTCGTCTCTGTTTGGCTCTGCTCCTGGCTCCCCTCTCTTTCCCCGTCCTATCTCTCCCTCCGACGTGTACATGAAGGACGGGGAAGAGGCGGAGGAGGAGCAGGATGAGGAGGATGAGGAGGGGGATGATGAGGACACATTGTCCGACATCGATCCCGAGATCATCCGGGAGATGGAAGAGGAGCTGGAGAAGGGCATGGCGGAGGCGGAGGAGGAGAAGAAGAAGCAGGCCTTCTCGTTCTCCTCCCTGGCGGACCCGGCAGCCAACCCCTTCCAGGGGCCGGTCCGCCGTCTCGAAGACCCCTCCCCGGAGGACTTCGAGGGCGCCTTCGCCAACGTCCCTCCTCTTCCACGGAAGATCGCTCCGTTGGGCCGCAAGGCGCAGGAGCGCCTCAAGAAGCGGGAGGCCGAGGCGACGACCAAGAAGCCCACGACGGCCAGGAAGGCGCAAGTCTTTCCTGGAACGTCCAGGAAGATGCCGGTGATGTCGACCCCGGTGGCGAAGAAGGATGAGGAGGAGGAGGAGGAGGAGGAGGAGGAGGAGGTCCTCGAGGCTCCGATGACGGAGGAGTCGCGCAAGGAGCTGGAGGCGGTCAATGAGAGCGAGGAGTAGGACGCGTCGTTCACGTCGGTCTCCGAGGACCCATTCAACCACCCTTTCCCCGATGACGAAATTCCGGGTGATGTATGAGTACGAGAGGTTGCGGTTTTGTTTTGCTATTTCTGGAAGGGCCGATGGATGGCCTGTTTTGTTTTGTTTTGTTTCGTTTCGTTTCGTTTGGTTTGGTTTGTTACGGCAGGAACGGTTTGGTTCCTTACGATTTGGCTGAGAGAAAGACCTGGTATGGTCTGTTTTCACATCTTGGCCGAGGGAAGGAATGGTTTGAGGATATCGCCACGAAGATGGCTTCTTTTTGTGTCTGGATTATCAAAAATTTGGTCGAGAATGACCCGGGCGGCCTGTACCCTGATGGAATGGATCGCCAACGAAGGCGGGGGGATGTGATCTTGCTCGGCCAGGCGGGCCTCATCTGCACCAGCCAGGCCTCAATCAAAAGTGCTTTCAACAAATATTATTGTGCCTACGTGACATGACGTGACGTGACTAGAAATCCTCCATGTTCAGCCCGTCGACCTTGCCCAAGAAATCGCCGTTTCCGCCCCGGAGCAGCTCCTCGACGTCGACATTACCCGCCGTGAGGTACTTCTCGCTCACGCCGGCGTTCACGCGCCTCGACAGCAGCTCCCTCAGCTGCGCCCGCATGGCGCCCATCTCGGCCTTGGTCACCTGCTGGTTCTCCTTCTGCTTCTTCTTCCGCCCGCTCCCGCGACCGCCCCAGCTGCCGGCCTTCTCCAGCTCCTCGCTGTCGTACTCGACGCCCAGCTCCTCCGCCGCCGCCCGCGCCCAGTCGTCCTCCTTGTTGCCCTTCTCCTTGGCCAGCGTCGCGTCGGCGAGCTTCTTGGCCAGGTCGACGCGCGGCTTGAGCTTCGACACGATGCGCCGGTCGATGTCGATCGTGCGCATCAGGTACTTCTTCTTGCTGACCTCCTCGGCGTGCACCTTGGCCGCCAGCCTCCTCGTCGGGACCACCTCCTCCGGCCCGCAGAGGATGATGCTCAGACCGGTGCGCTCGGCACGCGCGGTACGGCCGGAGCGGTGGACGTACATGTCGGCGGCGCGGGGCACGTGGTAGTGCACGACCTGGTCGATGCCGGGGATGTCGAGACCGCGGGCGGCGACGTCGGTGGCGATGAGGACGGAGGTGGTGTTGGGCTTCGAGGCGGTGAAGCGCTCGACGGAGCGGAGACGGGCCTTTTGCGGCATCTGCGAGTGCAGCGCCAGGGCGTTGAGGTTGAGGTTCTGCAGCATCGGGGCGAGGCGGCGGACGGCGCTGATGGAGTTTGTGAAGACGAGGGTGCGGCGGTTGGGGTTGAGGAGGAGCACGGAGTAGAGGTAGAGGTCCTTTTCCATGGCGCCGCACTCGATGATGCCTTCCTTGAGGCCGGCGGCCATCTGGGAGACGGGGTTGACGTCGATGAATTTGGGCTTGTCTTCGCGGAAGTTGAGGCGCTTGAGGAGGTACTCCATGGATTCCTTTTCCGACATGAGACCCCATTTGCCCTTGCCTGCCAGCTTTTGTTGGAGGCCCTTGTGGAATGTTGCGGAGAAGACGAGTGTTTGGCGGGACGAGAGCTTCTTTTCGTCGTCGTCGTCTTCATCCACCGCCTCACGGTCGAGAGCGTCGAGAATCTCGCCAGCCTCCTTGAAGTGGCCCTCACTCAGCAATCTGTCCGCCTCGTCGACCACCAGGTATCTGATTTGCTTGAACGAAGCGAGCAGCTCTTTGCTTGTGCTGATGACCTCCCACAGACGACCGGGGGTACCGATGACGATGTCCGCCTTGGCCAGCTGTCTCTGCTGCTTGAACACGGACAGACCTCCGGTGACCGAGCAGACGAAGGGCGCGTTCGGCAGGCCGGCGCAGAGCTTCTTGATGTGGTCGGTGATTTGGTGGGCCAGTTCTCTTGTCGGCGACAGAACCAGCGCGATCGGGGTCTTTTGGGTGTCCTCCTCGTCCTCCTTGGCGTCAAACCTCTCGATCCATTCTTCCACGATGGGGATGGAGAATGCCAGCGTCTTACCGGAACCAGTGGACGCCTTTCCAATGACGTCGTGGCCGGTGAGGACTTCTGGTATCGAGGATGCTTGAATCGTGGTGGGCTTGACGAACTTGAGCTTCGCAATGGCCGAGACGATGGCCGGCGACAGGCCGAGCTTGGTCCACTCGGCCATGTCAAGCTCTTCCTCCTCCTCGGGCTCCTCCACCTCCTCCAGAGCCGTGAAAACGTTGCTTTCCAGCTTGGCGTCCTCTGGCTTGGGCTGCGCCTTCTTCTGCTTCTTTTCCTTCTTCTTCTTGCCTTCAGGTTCCTCGGTCGCAGGTTCGGCTTCTGCTTCGTTCTTGGCGGCGGGCTTCTTCTTCTCCTTTGTCTTTTGCTCCGCCTTTGCCTTTGTGTCCTTCTTCTTCTTGGGTTCCGCCTTTGCCTTTTCTGTCTCTTCGGGGGCCGGTGCAGGCTCAGAGTCGCTGAAGCCTTCGAACTCGTCTTCGTCCATCTCGTCGGAGGAGGGCAGCGCAGCGACCTGGGACCGGTCAGTCACGGTCAAACATCAGCAGCGGAGGCCAACACTTACAAACTCGACGTTGCCGCCATTCTTGACGATATCGACGCCCTCAATCACCTCCAGCCCGTAGAAGCCCTCGGCATCGTCAAACATCTCGGGGACATCGACCTTCTTCCATGGCAGCGAGCTGACATTGACGGTGCGCTTCTTGACGGGGCCGGACTTGGCGGCGCCAGACTTTTGGCGCTTCTTGGGCGCCTGGCTGGCATCGGAAACCTGGTGCTTTCTCTTCTTCTTCGAAAGGTGGTCCATGGTGGCGGTTGTGTTGGGAACTGATCTGGGCGAACGAATGTCGAGAAAATGCCCCGCGAAATTCTGCAGCAAATTCCGACGCCCGTTTCGCAGCGACTGAGCTGCTGCTGCTCTCAAAAATTTTAGCGGACCCGGAAAATACTTGCGCCGGGCGGTGAACCCTCCGGAGCGCCACCCGCCGCACTGACCACACCTTATCTCAGCCCTACGGCGGCTGCCACTGCCACTGCCACTCGCTGCAGCAAATTTTCTTTGCCGAGACGGATGCTTGAACCCCTCCAAATCGCGCTGAATATCCCCCACCAAACGCCCCTCGTCACCCCCTCATCAACCCGCGTCGCCGTCAAAACCATGGGCAAATCTTCCAAGGACAAGCGCGACGCTTACTACCGCCTCGCCAAGGAGCAGGGCTGGCGTGCACGCAGTGCGTTCAAGCTGCTGCAGCTGGACGAAGGTGACTCATTTACCCCGCCATTCCATGTGAGCTGGCGCTGATGCCCCGCGCAGAGTTTGACCTGTTCGCCAACGTGACGAGGGTCGTCGACCTGTGCGCCGCCCCGGGAAGCTGGTCGCAGGTGCTGTCGCGTGTGCTCATCAAGGGCGAGAAGTTTGGCCGTTCGGCATGGCAGGATCGCGAGGCCCAGTTCCGCCAGGAGATGCTGGGCGTCTTTCCCACCCCTGCATCTGACGTCTCCGAGAAGGCCGCGGCCGAGGCGCAAGAGGAGGCACTCCCTCGCAAGGACGTCAAGATCGTGTCTATCGACCTGCAGCCCATCAGCCCTCTGCCGGGCATCATCACCCTCCGCGCCGACATCACTCACCCTGCAACCGTGCCGTTGCTGCTCAAGGCCCTTGACTCTGACTACGACGCCAACTCCAAGAGCAAGCAAGCGAGCAGCCCCGTCGACCTGGTCATCAGCGATGGCGCTCCGGATGTGACTGGCCTGCACGACCTCGACATCTACGTCCAGTCGCAGCTGCTGTTCGCTGCGCTTAACCTCGCCCTTTGCGTGCTGAAGCCCGGCGGCAAGTTCGTCGCCAAGATCTTCCGCGGGCGCAACGTCGACCTCCTCTACGCCCAGCTCAAGATCTTCTTCGAGACCGTGATTGTTGCCAAGCCGAGGTCCTCTCGCGCAAGCAGTGTCGAGGCCTTCATCGTGTGCATCAACTTCCAGCCCCCCGCCGGCTTCCAGGCCAGTCTCGAGAACCCGCTTGGCGTCGGTCACAAGCTGCCCGAGATGGTTGAGGAGAGACGCGCGCAGCTGCCGGCTGTCGCCGACGCGCTGATGCAGAACCCCCTCACCGGCACTTGGGACACCGCTCCCACTGCCTCCGCCACCAGGGGTGCCGGCGAGGTGGTTGAGGTCGAGGCCTACGACGAGACCGACGAGGCCTCCGACCACGAAAAGCACATTAGATGGATCGCGCCCTTCATCGCATGCGGTGACCTCTCAGCATTCGACTCCGATGCTTCCTACCAACTGCCTGAAGACCACGTCTCTCTCGACCCCGTCCAGCCGCCCACCGCTCCCCCGTACAAGCGCGCCATCGAACTCCGCAAAGCGGCCGGCGGCGCGTACGGCAAGACGTCAATCAAGGTTTAAAGCCTCACACACCAAAACGCGCCTTCGCCTCAATCATCATCCTCCTCGTCCGAAGGCCCTTCCGGCACCGCAGGCCCCCGCTTCTCGAGCAGATACAGCTTCCCGTTGTGCGACTTGCCCCACTCCGTCGTCCCCAGCGTCTTCTCGTACAGCTTGCTGGCCTGCGGCGACGACGTCAAGAGCAGGAAGCGCCGCAGCTCCGGCCACTCGTCTAGAATCTCGTTCAAGCACTCCATCAACCACGGTGCGAGGCCCTTGCCCTGGTGCGCCTGCAGCACGTACACGTCGGAGAGGTACCCCAGGGTGGCGTAGTCCGTGACGACCCTCGCGAGCCCCACGAGCTCCGGGCCTTTCCTCCCTGCGCGGGTGAGAATGCGAGCATGAAGCCAAGAACAGGGACGGACGACAAACCTGCAATGTCGGCGGTGGATTCTGGGAGCTTGTAGACGCCGAGACACAGCGAGTTGTCGAGCATCCTCCGCAGCGCGTCCTCGGGCACCCGCTTCGCCCACCACAGCAACTCAGAGTCGAAGGCGTCATTGATGGCATCGAGCTGGAGGAGCGACCGGTCGGTGGAGATGAGGTAGTCGTCCTTGTACCACTGCTTGGATATCTGGTCCGGCATGGCTGTCTCTCGTAGTAGATGTGCTCAGGGGATGTAGTTGGAAAAGGCGTGAAACCCCTTTCGGTCCGTGAGAAACTCTAGAGGTTATTTAATGAGAAGAAACAAAAAAAGAGGGGATCGAGCGTCCACCTCGACGAACGTCATACCGCCCGGATTCAGCCACCGTCTGTGAGTGCCTGCCGGCGTGAACTCTGCTGCCCCCCCCTCCGATGAGGCGGGGTTTTCTCAATTGCTATACCACTCTCGGTAAGTGTGTCCGGGTGGGGAGGTTCTGCTCCGATGCCGATCACGGTCGCGGCAGATTTTGGTGGGCCTGCACGGGGTGAGCTCCGGGTGGAGATCGTCAAATGAGGGCGGCAAGAAGGCAAACCTGAGCAATAAAAATGATTACGGAGGGTTTTCCAATGTGGTGTCTTTTGCTGTAGGTTTCAAGGTTGGAAATGCTTTTTTTCTCTCGCCATGATTTATTTTTTTGGTGCTTGCGCTGCCCGAAGCCATTGGTGTGGGCGAGCTCCTTAGCTGCGCCAAAATGGCCCCGAATCTTTCACCTTTACATCGCCAGACCGAGTTGGAGCAGCGAACAACATTGCATCAAAACAGGACACAGCGAACTCATTTGCTTCTTTGGCTTTGAGGAACCCATCTTGCATCATCCGAACATTCCCATCCCCGCCGCTCCTTCGTCCCGCAGGACAAAGACGCGCTCGCCACACATTGTTCACCCACAGCTCTGAAAGAGACACCAGGCAATGTGAAGAAATTACCTTTGTGCACTCGAGAAAAGCAACGAAGCTGACAAAATTGCAAAGCTCTGTCTTGAAATGGAGCATGTCAACAGGATTATTGCCGAGCTGGCTGGCGAATCCCGGGACATCGCGTTCCGTCGCGCTCTCGAAGAGACGGCGCGCGACCATCTCATCCGCCTCCTCACCCACGAAGAGTACGAACAAGTCAAGCAGTGGTACACACCCGACGTCACCATGGTCATAGGGCTAGACACCACCCTCGACGGTGAAATCCTCAAAGGCCACGCCGAGGTGATCAATCATTTCTACGCCTTGCATCAGGAAACCGAGGTCTCAGTCGTCCCCATTCTCACCGTCTCCGACCGCGGCCGCATCACTGTCTACACCGAAATATTTTACAAGTGGCTCGGCAAGGAGAACGTGGATGAAGATCCCACTGAGGCACCCTTCGTCGGCTGGCCGGTGGTGGCTCGCGGCGACGTTCTCAAGGTCAGAGAGGTGGTCGTTTTTGACTTGAACAGTGAGATGAAGGTCAAGAGGGTCGAATGCCGTCAGTTGGGGATGGAGGCCATGGGAGCGGTCAGCATGGACGCGAAGGCGGAGCAGAGCGAGAAGTTGAGGGTGCTGATCCAGGGTGACGTCTGAGCGGCCGTATACCTGTCTTTGGACGTCGTCAGAGTGTGGAAAAGAAGCAATTCAAGGGAGGGACATGGAGACTGAGAGCAGCCCTGGGCAGAATGTGGCTTGGGAATGGCTTCTTTGGGATTTAGAGATGACTGAGGAAACCCGTTGGAGACCTCTGGTGGTCGGCTGGATTTGAACGACGTGCTGTGCTCACCCTGGCTTGGTTCGCTGGTGGACTTGGCGGCTAGGACTTTTGAGACTTGGGCTTTCGCAACAAATACAAGGGCATTGCTTTTGAGAGAATTCTTTGAAGGTGACTGGTGCCTCGTACTCAGACGTTTGCCCGGTAGCTCATCTGCGACGGGTCTGTTGGCTCCCCTTGAGACCAACCTGCTGCCTCACAGTGCCTGCCATGTCAGACGATGCTCGATTTTCCGCTCTTGCCTTTCTCGAGTCCCAAAACGCGAAAACGGTTCATCGCCAGCTTGAGCTTCTCACACTCACAGGTTTCTGCCGCCCTCCACCGGTGCCCAGCCGACCTCCGCTGCACAACGCCCAGCGTGTACCGCCTCTTCTCACCTTCAAGCCAATCCATGCTCCCAACCTTCGTCAACCTCTTTCGCCTTTTTCCCTACCTGTCTTCGTCGCAAGACAGAGAGGGCACCACCTGCCCTGCATTCCCTCAACGCAAAGGTGCGTTTCGACCTTGAACACGTCCGCTCGGAAGGACTAACAGTGACAACAGGACGTGGACAGAGCACCTCCCCGCTACCTCTGGATTTTCAGTACTGCGACGCGTCGTAGACCCCAAAGTAAGTCACGGTCACTGTCTCATCCATCGCGAACGATCTCTGACATTTTCTTGCGGCTCCAGGATGAACCACACCGACGAACAACTCGATCGTTTCATCGAGCAGGTCATGGTTGAGGCGCGCGACCGGCCCATGCGTCAAGTCATCGAAGACTCAGTTCGTGAATTCTTTTGCAACATCGCATCCAAGCAATGGGACGCAGTGGTCAAATCTCTGGCCGACAACGCTATCCTGGTCACCGGCCTTTCCGACCCCGGTGACATCTACGTCGGCCCTCAAGCCTTCGTCGAGGGGCTTCAGAAAGCCAGCAACTGTGACCGTGAATTTGTGCTGAAGCTTATCGTCGTGGACCGTGGCCGAGTCACTTGCTCGGTTGTTCAGTTTGAGTCCTATGAGAGCAGCCCAAACGGTATTTTTGACATCTCGGAGGTGAGCCAAGTCGTGATACTGGACCTTGACGTCCGCAACCGCATCAAGCGCATGGAGTATCAAACAACGACTCATGGGACCAGACGCCACTCCGGAAGCCTCAAAAGCCTGAGAGAACTGGTAAAAAAGGAGACAGAGAGTTCAATTTTCGTAGATCATACTGCCTGATCATGTCCAGGTCTCATGGCAGCTTTGGGTCACATCTGGAAACACTTTGGACGGGGCAAGTGGGCAAATGGTGGAAATTCAGCAGGCCACGCAGCATAAAGTGATACCGATGCAGAATAATCACTTGATAAGCTTGAAATAGCCTAGGAGGCTTCCAAACCTTTGCTTCTAGCAAACGAATGGGCCATGCTTTTCATATCCATGACTTTGATGCGACTGTCCTGTCCTAAATTAAAAAATAAAATACAACACATTCCTTCTATTTACAAAAATCTTCTCTTGAATTCAAATTGCCTAAGGCACCCGACTCAGGTTGGAGATAAGGCAGGTGCAACCTGGGCAACTACTACTTGCCTCTCTCAGCACCTTCCTCACCTTTCACCTGGCTCTTTGAGCACTCCACATTCACCCTCCACCTTATCTTCCATTGATCACCTCTCTCTTCTTCTTCACTTGCTGACTTTATCACCTTACAAGGTCGATCAAATTTGAGAGATCCTCCTGCACAAAAGATTTCGCGCGGTGCTCTCATCTCCTTGCACCTCCTTCAACACTGTGCACCCCAGAAGAACAGCTCTTTTTCCAGCTTTGTCGATTGTTGACTTTGTCACCTTTTTCCGACCTCAATCCACCACACAATCCATCAGAATTTCACATCAGGACGGGTACTTCTCCCTTCACGCACCCTCTGGTGGAAATGGAAATGAAGCTAAACATAATTCTTAGTTTGGAAACATGTCGCCCCCCCACACCAACCAAGATTATCGTCTCTGGGTCGCCGAGCTCTCAGGCGAGTCGCGCAACAATGCAATGCATTCAGTCCTTGAGCACCGAATCTGCGAGCTCTTACCGGTCATGGGACATGCCGCTTGGGACGCAGAGAAGGTCAAGAAGTACTTCTCCAAAGATGCCACTCTGATCACCGACTTGAGCCGCCCAGGCGGAATCTTCAAAGGCCGAAAGCGTGCGGTCTTCGAGCTCAGGCTCATTGCCCAAAGTGGAGATGAATTCGTGCCTAAGCTTCTCGTCGTTGACAGAGCCAGAGTTGTCTGCATTGCGACCGTTTTCGGCTACGACCCTGTTGTCCAGGACCCCACCGACTCAAACATCATCATTATCGACAAGACTCTCATCTTCGACCTGGATGCCGAGCAAAACATCAAGCGACTGGAGATCCGAGATGAAGAGAACTTGGACAAGGAGCAGGGCATGCACGACAGCTATGCCACCTTCAAGTTGATGGTGGACATTGCGCGCCGCCAATATCACCAGGCTTCTCGTAACGAGCTTTTGCATCGCATGGTCTAATCGAGGGTCAGGATCAACATGGAAACTGGAAAGCGGAACACAGGGACAGGGTAAAATGAGATGTCGATCAAGGGATTCCGTGCAGTAGGCCCAGTAGACACATTCTACAACAAGCATGATACGAAGCGCCTGCAGAGATTCCAGTTTGATTTTGTGACGTCCGTGACTTCCTCAAATGTCTCTAATGCTCTTGAATGCCAAGTGCCTCACTCAAATTTTGAGCCCATTCGCTCGATTTCGGCAGAATCCCCCGTGGGCAGGAGCTGGCGAACCTCCTGCCTAATTGTACCGCAGCACCATAACCTTCTCGGTTGTGAAATTCTCGTCGAGGCTCACTTCCAAACTCTCCCCAACAACAACCTCACCTCCACATAAACCAGAGCCACCTTGCTTAGCCACCCAGGTTCTCAACGCCCTTCAGGTGAGAATGCAACGGACTACTCACTGCAGAGACATGCTAATTGTTTCTGCGAAGGACTCACAACCATGGCCCACTATCCCGAGCAGCATGACCAAGAGGAGCTCAGCACCTGGGCCGCCGAGATCTCCGAGGCCTACGATCGGCCCTTCCGAAGAGCCATCGAGAACAAGGTTCTTCACTTCTTCCATTGCCTCGACAACGCGAAGTGGGAAGAGTTCCAACAACACTTCAGCCCATGTACCAGAACCCTCATCGCAATCACGGAGCAGCATCTGGTCTACAACGAACCTCCGCACCAAACTCTTCACTGGTGGCAAGCCTGTCGACCTGACCACCGCAGAACGGTTCCCCAGTTCATCATCGTCGACAGGGGCCGAGTCACCTGCATTCTCACCAAGTTCTCCATCTACCACGAAAAGGTGCCCATCCAGGAGCAATTTTATGAGAAGACCGAAGTCATCGTGATGGACTTGGACGAAAAGCAGCTGATCAAGCGCATTGAGTTCCGCCAGACCGATGCACAGGACATCAAGCGCCCCGGCGGTATCGACGAGATGAACAAGCACGCTAAGAAGGCCGAGAAGAAGACTATCTGGATGAGGGAGAGTTTCTGATTTGACAAGACGCGCCATTGCCTCTCAGGGCTGGCTCATTGAGAAGCACCAGGGAAACGTCAGGAAGGAACTAGGCAGGGAGCCTGGGAAGCTCGTAGGATAGATACACCATTAATCAAAGGACTTACATCTTGATCGTCTTGTACACTCAACGTGTCTTGTCATTCGCGGGGAAGGGCCATAAAAGTGCAATTGAGACGACCAGTGTGAAGGCAACTTTCTTCACGTCCGACTCCTTGCCACAGCTGCCTAGCTCGACGAGAGCTATGAACCCCAGGAAAGCCTGCTGCTTGTTCCTTGACCAGGTAACTGGCTGCCTGGAGAGCAGGTTCGTCTGGCGAGTCTGTTCCCGTTTCTTCCTGGCCCCTCACACCAGTCACTAACCTTGAACACTCGGCCAAACCTCCACTCAGCCATCAACACCCATCCCGCTCACAGCAACCACAGCCTCGAGAAGTCATGGATCTGGACATCATCACACGCAAAGACTTCTCCGTCTTCACCCAGGAGATGTCCGGCCCCTCTCACGACCGCCCAATGCGCATGGCAATCGAGCAAATGATTCGCCAGTTCCTCCGCTCCTGTGACCGAAAGCACTTTCACGACGTGGCGCAGGCCCTGAGCTACCACCCCGTCGCCATCACCAGGCTCGACAAGCCGGGTTACATCTATACGGGCCGAGTAGAATTCATGCAGCTTTTCAATCGCATGTGCGATATCGAGGACAGGACGACCCGCACCATCCCCAAGTTCATCGTCGTCGACCGCGGCCGCGTCACTTGCCATACTGTCGCATTCAGGATCCAGATCAGCCAGGCGAACCGGAAGGACACGCCCTTTGTGGAGAGACAGGAAATTGTCATCTTCGACCTCGATCAGTACAACCTCATCACGAGAGTCGAGTTTCGGGAGACGAAGCACGAGGAGGCGGAGCACACGGGCGGCAGACTGGCTTTGGAGAGCGAGGGAGGTCGACAGCATATGTACGGTTGTTGATCAAGACTAGGCAGACTGGGCTTGAGGGCAGGCTGGGATGGATCACTGCATTTATGGCTTCATGTTTTGGGTCTTGTAAGTTCTGGCACGGATGAGGGAGTACCAGAGTTCTGAGCATTTCAGGAATACAAGACATGCGATTTGGAAACAGGTCATGGCAACACGGCCGTTGGTAACTGGCTTCTTCCCTTGTGACAATGGCTGCATGTCTCTTTGGCAGGCACAATCCAACCAACAAATTGTGATTTCAGTTTGGAGGCTAGCTATCCTGGAGTCTTGTACGAAAGCTGTCAACCTATTGTGCCTGCCTCAGCTGATAAGCTCAGGAGTTTAACATGGAAAGCTGCCTTGGCAAGTTACCTAGGCTGCCATGCTTCTTTTCATGTCTCCAGTAACAGTCTGCCAGGGTCAAAGACCTCTCCAGTCTTGTCCTGGTCGCCTGAACCAGGAAGCTCCCTGCCAAGCACCACCGGGGAGGATTTTCATCTCATCCAGTGTAATTCTGGAATGCCCGGGAAAATAGTTGGATCTCAAGCGTCACGTCATCCCAGGTCATCACACCAGTCTCAACCACCTTTGTGACTCACATTCGTCCCAAGAGACAAAGACAGCGGGCGGCGGAGATGCAACCAATGAATAGAATGCCAGAGAAGAATTTGAGTAGCCGAAAGGTCCTTGACATCTGAGACAAGCACAGCCAGCTCAAATTTGAGCGATGGCTTGCTGACAATGCTCCCCTCTGACCTCTTGTGACAGCCCGACTGTTCGCAAATGGCCCAGTGGGGATCATTTCGTCCTTGGTCCGCAGGGGAAGCTTGTGTTTGAAGAAAAGCTGTAACAAAGACCATGGCGCCCTGGGTTGGGCCGCGTCAGGATCGGAGTGACATCGTAATACAGACGCAGCTTTGCTTCGTCCCAGGCTTGCTTTCGGCGCATGCAAAGGAAAGGTAAAGGTTCGCTTTTGATAGTTGGGTCAAGAGAAATGTTTCGGGACTGTCCAGTGACCAGGCATGGCGCCGTATGCCTCGAAATCGAATCCTCTCTTGCGATTGGTGGAGAGCAAGACTGCTGCACGATTTTCAGGTCAGCTTTGTGCACGAGAACTGGCCACCAAGAGACAACTGAATCGGAGAGCAAAACCTGAGTGCTGAGAAGTTCTTGGACGGCTGCTCGGGGATACTCAGCAAGAGATACTCGTCGGAAAGGTGCTGCGTAGTTTGAGAGAGTCCTTGAGCCTGTCGGAAAAGATGGCAAACATCAGATGTGAGTGGAGGGAACAGAAGAAATTGTGGGAGTACACCTTCTTAGAGGCACTAAAAAAGGAGGTAGACACATTAACAGATAGAAGTCTTTTGAAATTCCGCATCTTCCAAGCTTGTGCCCTTGGGAAAATCACAAAAGCTTGGACTGCGGATGTTGCACCCGGGAAGGAGGGACCAGCAGCTGCCTCCCCTTTGCGCCTTCCCATCCATCGAGGCTTGAAGACGACATCTACACACGTAACCTATTTTCGGTTCCGTCTCTTCTCTTGCTGCCTGGGAGGTACCAGTCGACACCTCTTGCCTTCAACGTTCTCAGTCGAAAACGCCGGTGAGCAAGACATCAAGCCTCCCAAATTATTCAAGCGGAGCCTAATACTGTATCAAGCAACAATGCAGCCATGAGCATTTCGCGGCACGCGCTTGACCGCTGGGCCGAGGAGATGAAGGGGGAGTCGCGCGATCACGCGATGAGGCCAGTTCTTGAAGCCAGTGCCAGAACGGTCTTGAAACACATGAACAACAATTCAGGACCCGACCTGGAGTACTGGTTGACGGACGCCGCGACGCTCATACGTGATCTCAGGACCCCCGGAAGCATTCTCAAAGGCAAGGAAGAGATTACGAACCACTTCACCTCCGGAGGCTCGGATTACCACACCGTTATTGACACCGTCTTCGTCGACCGCGGACGGATCAACTGTCTCGTCACCACCTTTACGTACTTTGAAGCAGCTCGGGACAGAGATGGATACTTCACCAAGCAGCAGCAGCACCTGATATTTGATATGGACGTGAACCAAAAGTTCAAGCGGATCGAGTTCAGGAACACAGACCAGCCATGTGTCAAGTATGACCGTGAGTGGGACCGCTTCAAACAGGCTTGCTTCGCATATAGCTTGGAGGTGGCAGCGAGAAGGTATGAAGAGTTGACTTGCTTCCATTTTCTGCCTGCGATGGTTACTGGTACAACACCCAGCTTGAAACCCCTCCTGGTCCCCGTCAGCCGGCTAATCAAGTCAGCCAGACGACACTACCGTGCAGTTTTCGGGCCCAGGGATGACCGCAAAGGGTTATCCGTTAAGTCAGAGTCGAAAGTGTTGCGGGGACCAACGGAAGAATAGGCGCTGCGATCATCGGGTGTGTGCCCATCGGAGAGGGTGGCGGCGTGGCAGGAGAGCCTTCATCCACGGCCAAGTCTGTCGGGGCATCCTCGAGGACTGTCACAGTGAATGAGTTCCGGTCAGGCCATGATGGAGATTCAGAAGGGAGATTATTTCCCTTGCGAACGATGCATATTATGGTTTGGAATGACGTGAAGCTGTTAGCTGTTTGTATTTATTGCCAAGTAGGCTCCGTCTGCATCCCAAACTGTGTCCACATGCTCCGTCCACTTGCGCGAGATGTGGTTGTTGGTATCACAGGGGCCGTACGTTGGCTCAAGGACGGTGGTAGAGGGGCGCCCAAGTACTCCGCCTTACAGGTTGTCATGCCCCTACTGACTTAGGTACTTACGCCCGAGCCTCCACTGTAAAGCGCGCTGGATGTGCCCAGGGCCGGCAAGGCCCCACACAGGCAGGATGTACGGATTACCCACGAGCAATTCAGCCGGTCTCTTCCAACATTTACTTTCCAACCCTGACGGCCCAAAGGTAGAAACATAAATATAAAAGCAGGACTCTCTTCACTTCTTTCGAGCTTGGTTTCATCCTAGGCTCAGCAACCTACACATATAAGTCCGATCTGCCTCTCAACATGTCGACTTCTGCCAAGAGTGAAAGCCTTTCTCAACGTCGGAAACGACTGCGGTAAGTACGGTTGAGAAACCTGAGATTCTGTCAAACTAACAATCTCAGTCCCGAAAGGAAGAGTCCTTACAGCTTGGAAGAAGACCTACGATACGTTATTGAAATCACGACAGATTCTTGGGACCGATCCGTCCGTGAAATGCGCGAAGATTATGTGCGACAATTCCTACGTCACCTTGATACTGGAAAAGATTTGGTTATCGAGAAGTGGATGGCCGATGACATCACGCTGATTACTGGTCTCCAAACGCCCGGCGGGATCTTGAAAGGCAAGGAGGAGATTCGTGCCTACTTCGACAGGGACAACAAGCCCGGCGAGCTTTCGGAGACTACACCGCTCCTTATTGTTGCCGACAGGGATCGTATTACATCTCATGTCTGTCGTAAGATCACAACAGAAGCATCCCAGGAAACCACTGAGGAGTGCATGCTTATTATAATGGACTACAACAAGGATTGTGTAATCAGAAGAATAGAATTCAGGCCGGTCTGGGAGAAAGTCAAGAAATACCCATGACGAGCCTTTTCGGGTTCAGCAAGTTATTATCTTTTACTTCACAGTATGGATTAGATAATTACAGTTTGTTCCAGTAGAGCACACAGTAGTCAGTACACAGAGAGTCATTACACATAGAGCTGTTGCAGAGAGTACACTGTGCATTAGTGATCATAAGTTGGTTTGAACTATGATAACCAGGGGAAAGGAATTAAAGAGAATTCCAAAAGGCTATTAGAATTTTCTTCTACACATAGAGACTCCTCTTATGAGATATACTGTATGACTGAATTCCTCAAGTTTATGAGAGCTATGAACAGTAAAATGACTGTGATAAGTAAGACAAACACTCATTGTATTCCTGCACAACATCAATTTAAGGACTGAAAGAGCACACTTCCTCATTTCACCTCGGGAAAGGAATATTCCTTCAAAGTCATTTGAATGTGAGACTATTCATTTTCTGCCTGTTTGTGGTTTTCTAGGTATTTCTTATCCAGGCTGGGGTGAGTTCTGTCTCACTCTCTGCCTACGTGCTATTTGTTTACCTATCTACTGTCGTGTTTGCAACCTGGAAAGCAACAAGGGGAGGAAGGCATCTGTTGATCAAAGAAGAACCAACTTCACTTCTTCTCATAGCTTGAACTGACTTGAGGTTACCTGTCTGCTTCTTCCATTCTCTACAAATACCTGACATCTTCCCCTTCTCTTCTTCCTTCACCACCAACAACCAACATCGCGCCCTGTATCAAGCACTACGAAAACTACAGTAAGTCACCAGCAAAAGCTTCAGGTATAGAGAGAGCCTGGTTTATGTAACCATTATCAAGAGAACTTCAAGATGGCTGCAAACGTTGACATGCGCGAACGCTTGGCGATCGAGCGGGCTCGCGACTCCAGCGATCACGACTCCCACCACATTCAGGAGGAGAAGATTCGCAAATTTTTCGAAATCATCGACGCTGATGACTTCGACAAGATGGCTAGCAGCTTCACTCACGAGGTCACCATGGTCTTTTCCATTTCCAGCCCCTCTGCGATCATTCTGAAGGGAAAGAAGGAGATCCGCGGCCACTTCGAGAATCAGGAGGCTCAGATTGATGACATCTTCATGGTGCCTATCCTCATCATCGCCGATCGTTTTCGCGTCACTTGCCATGTCGAGCGCTTCCACGGCATCATCAATGGAGGCTACAAGCTAGAGAAGACTGTCATGATGGTCGCCTTCGACTTGACCCCGACTTTCATGATCAAGCGTGTCGAGTATCGCCCAATCCAGCCGCCGGAAATTCTTCATATCGACCGCATTGACGCTGAGCGCATTGTTCGCGAGGCTGAGAAGAAGGCTATCACTGTTCACTACGGCATCTAACCACAAGTCGTCATCCTCACCAAAACGTCATCTCAATCATCACGCCGGATTCTGGGAGGACACACAAGGGGCTGCTCAAAAACCCACTGGGAGATGAGCGAAAACAAACGTTCTTTGAGGGCAGCACCCAGAGGAAAAGCAAGGCGGACACTGCAGGCAGGCAGAAAGGAAACACCTGCATCGTACATCTCAGATAGACATGCAAATTGAGAATTGGTCGCCGCTACACACTCTTAGCCTGCGAATGCATACTTGAACACATTACCCGGGTCGACCTTCTCCTTCAACCTCTTGACAAAGTCCCAGTTCTCCCCGTAGATGGCCTCAATCGCAACCTCTCCCTTGGGCATCAAGCAGTAATACCCAACGTCCATCAGCCCTTCCACGTCTGCCATCGCGCTCTTGACTCCATCTGCCCACTCCTTGCCCTCGTGACTCTTCTCCTTCGTGATGGTGAGCCCGATGAGCTCCAACATCAGGTGGTCCTCCCTGTTCCTGAACACACTCGGCGGATGGCTCTCACGAACTGCCTTCCCACGGAGCTGGTGCATGCTGATTAACGTGCCGTCACCGGGAATGAGCGAGCCTTTCTCGGCAAACACGTCCGCAGCCCCGTCCGAGAGGGTAAGGCCCTTGAAGTTGATTCCGTACGAGCTGCCGCGGAAGACGCCGCGAGGAACCATGGAGGTGATCTGAGCGATGTAGGTCGAGGGGCTGGTCGAGCCGACCATCTTCATTGCGCCGGGGGCGAGGTCGGCAATCTCCTCCAGCCACTTGGCCGACTCCTCCTTCTCGGGGCCGTTCCAGACGAATCCGACGGCCCAGGTCTTGCCCAGGTGCGGGATAT
Organism: Colletotrichum tropicicola; assembly: GCA_025962755.1. Lineage (NCBI taxonomy): Eukaryota > Fungi > Ascomycota > Sordariomycetes > Glomerellales > Glomerellaceae > Colletotrichum > Colletotrichum tropicicola. The sequence continues at coordinate 45,546 of JAOWMA010000313.1, forward strand.
CGAAAACGGAAGGTTGGAGCGAGAGCTCGTCGGGGATCGTCTTGTCGGTGAAGAGCTTGTTCCAGCTCGGCCAGAACGACTTGATCGTCGCGCGGAGGTCCTGGGAGTCGTATGTCACGATGCCAGCTTGCATCTGTTTACAAGTCAGTACCTCGCCATCTACAAGTCTCTGGGGGAGACTACCTCTTTCTTCGGGTATACCCTGATATCAATCTCGACAATGACCCCAAAAGCCGGCCCTGCGCCCCGGATGCCCTGCAGCATTTCTTCTTCGGCCTCCACGACCTCCCCGCTGGCAAGCACAACCGTGGCCCCAAGGATCTGGTCGCACCCGAGCCCCAGGCTGGGCGCGTACGATCCATACCCTCCAAAGGTTGCCCATCCCACATAGCCGACCGTGCCGACCGTCCCCGTCGGCGTCATCAACCCTTCCTTCTCCAACGTCTCTTGCAGCGCCCCCATCAAAATCCCGCCGCCTACGCGCGCGGAGGTTTTATCGGCAGACACATTGACGTGGCAAATGTCGCGGAGGTCAATCTGGAGAACGCCATTGACAGTTGACCGAGAAGAGAGGTCGTGGCCGCCGGCGCGAATGACGAAGGGCGTCGAGGTCGAAACGCAATGGGAGATCAGCACAGCGACGTCATCTGCAGATTGAGGACGGGCGATAAGGCTGGGGACGCAGGACGTTGTGACGTATGTCGCCCTGGTCGAGTCAAACGATGCGTCGGAGGGACCGAAGGCTTTGATTGAGGGGTGCTTCTCGAGGAAGTCTTCAAGTGTGGTAAGGGAGCCCATTCTTGTGGTTTGAAGTCCTGCAAGGTCTGGTTTGTTCGTCAGTGAGGATGCTAGAGATGGAACGAGAGGAGCGGGGAGAGCATAAAGAAGAAGACGTCCGAGTAAATATTGAACAATGGCGTTTGTGGCTGCTGCATGTCTTGGATCAGCTACCGGCCGATCCTTTGCCAGGCTTCCAGCTCCTGGCCACCGCTTACGCCCAAACCAGACGCGGTGATTGGAGCTTTCCCGAACAGATGCTGGTCAAAACGCACGGAGGATTGCACAAGGCCAACGTTATCAGACCTTCTGCTTACCGTGAGCAGCTCCCTGGTCGCCAAATTGGAACGTAAGCGCTAGCAATGGAACGTAAGCGCTAGCAAGAAGCAGGGTGAAGTCGAAGGCGGACCGGACTCCGAAGGCGGCGCCGCGGCGGAACGCGTCCGCGGAGCTAGAAAGTTTGTCATCAGCGCGGTGTACACATCTGACAGCTGATACGGATATCTGCAGGATCCGGTAAGATATGAATCATCAGTCATTCTTCGTGGATGGCTATCGTGCTAGGAGGAGCTCTGTAGGTCAAATAGTACAGCGAAACAAACAAATCCCAATTCTGGAGACCTTCTCCCTCGTCCAATGTCCATGTGCCATCTGCCGACTCACCACTGGACCGCACGTCCAAGCCACTCCCAAATCTCAATCTCCTTCGACAGATCGTGGCCCTCGGGGAGCGCAGGGCAACTGTCTTCGAGCCCGAAGACAAGCTCGTCGACAGGGCAGAAGTCGTTGTCGGAAGAGAGCTTCACCCACACCTCGATAAACCATTGCTCGGACTTGAAGTTGCGTTCGTCGATGGTGGTGTAACCGGTGCAAGGCGCAGGTATCTTGTCCTGGCGCTCAAACTCCACCACGAAGATATCCCAGACTCCGTGCCACATCTTCAGGCTGTCTTCCTCGTTGCTTGAGTCGAAACAGGTACTGCCGATAATGTCAGCCAGGAAGGACTGCTCGTCGAGGTTGTCCATATCGGGGGTCTGGCGCGGCATAGGCGGGCAGCTGTGAAGGCCGTGCATCTCGCAGACCATGTCGCCGAGAAGCCAGAACCTGTCTCTGGGAAGGAACATGCTGGCGCTCAGAGAGTGGACGGGCACATTGCTGACAGTGTTGTAGTAAAAGTCGCCGGCATTGTCGAGATGGTCGAAGTAGGACTTGTGCTCCGGACCGCGGAAGTATCCAAGGTTGCCGATTTCGATGGGAGCGTCGATCTTGCATTGATTGTAGTTGGCCACAAGCCGGCTGGTGTAGGCGTCGGCCACCGTGTTGGGCTCGCACTGCTGAGGATCAGCCTCTTGGGGAACACCGGGGTGCACACCGGCCTCTTCGCTGTTCTTGCACACTGGGTTGTCGCAGAAGCCATCGTCAACATCGTCGTCCTCCTCTCGATGGTTGCCTGTGGTGATGGTTGGGGTACCGAGGCTGCCGTTCTTGCCCAGGATCCAGCTGATGTCGGCCTTGGGCTGAACAAGGTTAGGATGCTCGTCCATGAAGAGTTTGGTGCTCTGCCACAACGACTCGGGCTCGGAGATGTCCTCAAAGGGGACTTCGTTGACTCCATAGGCAATGTCCCGGTCTCTCATCAAGCGGAAGACATCGACGTTGATGTCGCACATGAACTGGGTCTGGAAGCAGTCATGTCAGCCCTACCAACACAGGGAATGCAAACCAAGGAGGACTTACGCCAGGTTCGACCATCCAGAACCATTCATAGGCTTCCAGCCGCTTCTCTTGGGCAAAGAGACCAGCAGACCAACGGCGCTTGTGGTGTGCAGTCCAGATGTCAGCTTTGTTGGCGTCCACTCCCTAAGTGTGCACCAGTCCAGCCTCAAAGCGACCTGTGTCAACCCAGCTTGGGAGAGACCAGTGCTGCTGTGGGATGATGTTGTAGGTGACAGTGCTGGCGGTCGCGTTGGAGGTTGAGTCCTTGAACTCCTCGCTGAGCTCTTCGTGACTGAAGAAAACCCAGTCGTAGTGGTATTTGCTGTTAAAGCGGTGCTCAAGCTGTCCGACTGAGGCAACCATCTGGTCAAGCTGGTTCTCAGAGACAAGGGCCACAAAGGCAGCGCGAGGGGCGGAGTCCCAAAGGTGGATGCCTGCCGAAAGGACAGAGGGGAGTTCTGCGAGAAGCAGCATGACAACAAGGAGGTAAGGGTTCCCAGGGGGGGAGAATGGTTTGGTGCAACGGACCATCTCGTCTGATGAACAAAGAGGCAGACCAGAAGGCGCGAAGGAATCAGAGTTTGATTGGAGAAGAGGTCAGGTGTTCACCCATCCCAATGCGACAGGGGATTTTGATGGATGTAGTGAAGGTGGGTGGAAATTTGATCTGATGGTGGTGATGGTGTTGTTTTGAGGAGTATGGAGGAGAGATGGTTGCCTCGTGGGGAGGAAGAACAACAGATGGCACTGGAACGGCGCTAGTAGCTCGCTTAATGTCCTCTTGGTTGAATAAGAGGCAGTCACGACCTGAAATTACCTGTAGACACGTGACTTGGTGATCTGAAGTGCTCACCGAGAGACTTTCGCCTAAGGCGCCAAAGCTGGTCGGTGAGCAAATTCAGCAGGAACCATAACTCACCTCCACGTGACGTCACCTGAAGACTAAGCAAATAAGCGAAAATACCCAGAGTGCCCAGAGTGCTCAGGGAATAACCAATACCATGAAATCAGGCAGCCTTCCTCAAAGGGACGCCAGAGGAAGGCCAGCAACCCCTCCTGTGTATCCAGCCAAAGCATCGCCTGAGGGCTTCTCTTAGAAAGAGGTTTTGGATATGGAAGAACTCGTCGCTGAAGATAAGCTACTTAGGCACATCCAAAACTGTGAAAATGGCCACAGACAAAGTAAACCCTCAGGTGGGTGGGTGGTTTGTTCTTGTTACCGGGCAGAGATTACCTTGCTTTTCATGGAGTCTTTTAATTAGAACCTAGAAAAAGGAAGGAACAAATTTAGGGGGCATGACAGAGCACTTTGCAATTTTGGTGTATTTTCATTTGCAAACTCTGGTTTCTGGAGAACTAGGTAGCCTGTTGGCACCAAATCTAACTCTGAAAGAACAGCCTGCTTGCTTCCTTGATGCTTAGAGCTGTTTCCCAGGTCTCGTTTGGTCAGATAAAGTCATTTTCGAGGTTGTACAATGTGCTGACTTACTCTATCAAGCATCTATGGCACCTTGAAGTACCAACTGCCAATCCTCTCCCACCTGCTTCCGGCCCCAAGTGCAGTGCTCCTCAATCTGCAAGATTTTGAAACCTGCTTTGGTGTATAACCTTCTGGCGCCAATGAGATTGCTGTCCGTCTTGAGGCCGACTCTCTCATATCCAACCTCTCTGGCAAAGTCGAGGCAGTGCTCGATTAATCGTGTGCCTATCCCCAGACCGCGAGCGCTTTCTTCGACCAGAAAGCACCTGAGCTTCGCCCAGCTAGGTACTTCTCTGTCTTTCATAAGCAAGATGGATCCCAGAAACTGCCCGTCCCTCTCTGCGATCCAACAGCGCTCTACAGCGGGGTCAAAGTTGTCGAGGAAGTCGGCCGCAATCCTGGCGACCAATCCTTCAAAGTTGTCGGCATATCCGCACTCGCCCGAGTAAATTACGCCGTGGCGATGGACAATGTACCCCATGTCTCCAGGGCGGTGGTTTCGAATTGTAACAGCCTTCGAGGACGGTTCCATGGTGGATTTGATGCTGTTGCTTTCGATCTCATGACTCATCTTGGTTACTGAAAAACTCTTGTTTGCTGACGAAAACAAGGATCTTGGCCCTCCAATGGCGTTCTTCGATCATCTTATGTCCTCAAAGGCCGGTGGTCCGAGTCCCTTTATGAAGTATCTGTGGAAGCACCTTTCTGAGTCGGTGTAGACTCCAACCCCAACAAAGCCAAGCCGCGTAGAAGCCATTAGATGCCATTGGATGCAGCACTGGAACTGTGCACAGACAACAAATGTCATTTAAGGGCGCAAGATGTCACGCTAAGGCTGCATGTTAATGGCGAAGCAGGGGCTTATTCCCGTAAGACGGGCGCCACCGGGGTTTTGCAGAGCGATAAGACAGAAGTAACCAATTGCATTCTTCTGCAGCCAATTTCCATGACTGTCCGATCTTAAAGGAGAAGACTGAAAAAATGACATCAGAGCTTGCAGTGTGAGGTTCAAATTGAGTTGCCAAGGAATGTGGCTTTCTCAGAAGACTTGGTCATTTGGTTCCCTTCAACACAGCTTCTATCTGGTCCAATAGCTCTAGCAGTGGAGGCTGTCGCATTTGAGTGTCCAACGAAACTGCTCAATGCTGGAAACTTTCTAGTGATGCTGTGTATCACGCAGCGTCTCGCCTTTCCTTTCCAGCGAACAAACACGACGATTAGGTTTAGTTTATGCGGAATTCTAGTCCTTCAATTGGGTGGCGCTAGCAACGACGTCAAGTAGCGCATTAACTCGACACCCGGCACTCTACACATCTTCGCTCGAGCTGCTTGCCTCATCTTGACGCGATGCGATCTTTGCAACACAAAAAACAGCGACAGTAGCCCCGAAGACAAAAAGTGCCGTAATGGTGTTGAACCACCCCACTCCAATGCTCTCAATTGCAGGAAGACAAGCGGCGGTGCCGACTGCTGCAATAGCATAACGGAAGAAGTAGTTGCCCGCTGGAGGTTTACAGTAATTAGTGACATTTATCTTTAGGGGCACGAGTCCCGGAAAACATACCTATGACTTCGGCGCTTCTTCCCTTGAATACATCAAGACAGTATGTGTTGATACTGGGGAACGATATGGTTTGGGCGAAACCTTGAATGAACATGCAGATGACAGGCAGAGGGATTCCTCCTTTTTCCTTCTCAATAGCCCAGCCGTAAATGAGGATGGCGCATGGGCTGACAACACCCATCGCCACGAAGGAGCTCCGGAGGCGATCCTCCGGAAGACGTTTACCTCTGCGTTTGATCCAGAGCTTGACAGTGTGGTCCGCGTAACGGCCCCCGAAGTAAGTTCCGGTGAAGAAGCCAATGCCTGGCGCCAGGAAGAACAGGCCAGACTGAAGGGGCGAAGTCAAATGATATCGCGGGTTTATGACATATCGGATGGGTGTCAGGAGAGACTGCATGTTCCAGACGAGGGATGACGCGGCGATTGCCTACCGCATGGATTAGAACTTGGAGCGAAATACAAAGAATAGGGTGATGGGACACTCGGAAACCACGGAAGTGAAAAAATTAAGAAGAAACGTACCGCGACGAGCAGCTTCGGAATCCGGAGCAGTGCAAGCACTCTAAAAGGATTGGCCCAGTCCCAAACCTGCGCAGCTTTCTTGCCGAAAGAGAGACCAGCCAACTCATCGGACCGCTTCCGATGGCTCGTCTCTGGAAGCACCAGAACGGCAAGGATGGTAGTCAGTCCTCCCAAGGCCGACTGAAACCAAAACAGAGCTCTCCAACTGCGGTATGTAACTATTACACCACCAATAAAAGGACCGAAAGATTGTCCGATGAGGGTTCCGTTGAGGAACCACGCCAAGGCGGTGCCTCGCTCAGTCGGCTTGTAGATGTCACTAATGCAGCTCGAGCCGAGGACGAGATATGCCGTCCCGCTGAACGCTGAAAGCATGCGAAAGATGAAGAAGGCTGCCAGGTTGGGTGACAAGGCGGTTCCGATACTAAAAGCGAGAAATGCGGCTGCGGATATGATGCAAGGCTATTCGAAGTGCAAGTCAGCAGAGCGGCTGGGGACAAGCTGATCCAACTTACCCATTTCCGCCCATACACCTGGCTCATCGGACCCCAGAAAAGGGTACTGACACCCATGAACACCGTGTAGATAGCATTGCTGATGTTGATGATGCTTCCCGAAGAGTCAAACTCGGCCGCAATCTCAGGGATGGCGGCAAGCAGCAGCAACGAGGAGACGGTCGACGCGACGCCTCCACAGGCCACGACCGCAGTGATGAGTCTCTTTCGGCTGGGGGTGAATCTATTGTAGATGACTTCCGTGTCTTGGCGGTTCAACTCCACATCCTCGGCCGGCGGTAGGATTGTGGCGCTCTTCTCCGCGTTCGATGTCGTCAATGCCAAGTCGGTCCGGTTCGCATCAGTGGGTTCTAGCTTTTCGTCTTGTTGTTGCGACATATTCAGAGCCTGACAGCACGCCGCAAACAGTCCCAGGTTCAGATGACATTCAGAGTCGAGTCGGATTGAGGAAATTCACCGGGCAGTTCATTGCATGTACGGTTCAAGATTTTCAAACCAACGCTTCGGCAACGTTCCTGGGGCGAAGAAGCATCGGCAGCGTTATCCGACGGGCACAATTGCCAAGGTTAATTCACGTCGGATATGCTCAATACAGTTGCCCCATAATCCACCATGCTTACCATTCCGACGTCGGTCACTGGGCCAGAGATCACCACTCAGAACAACCCAGGGGTCCCCGCCTTGCGTGAAGAATTTGCCCGAAGAAGAAGTTCGCTGGCCCAGCCGGGGGATTTTCCCCGCGTGTGGGGGTTCAATCCGGTTTGACGACATCGTTTCGGGCATCTTCCGTGAGCTTGACCGAGCTGTGGGCAAATCGTGTTAGTGCACTTGTTGCCGTTGTGACATGCGGTGTGGGTTTTGCTGGTTCCGGATGTCCGAAATCGGCCGGGCCGAAAGGGCTCCCACTCGGTTGCCGAGCTCAGGTCCGAGATCGGGTATGGCTGGGGCTTCCGGGGTGGACATTTTGCCGGGCTCGGCTCCGAGTGATCGGACGGTAGAATGGTGCGGGCTCGAGATGCATGCCGCTACCTGAGGCGAACATCTTTGTGGTGTTTCGCTGTTTGAGCCTGCATTCCGTTTGGACTACAGCATCGCTCAACTGACATTCAACCCACACGACTCGATGACTTTTTCGGGCAGGGTGATGGGCAAGTATGCCCCCAATCTTTGAGTGCCAGTCTTTGAATGCCAGTCTTTGAATGGGGAGTAAAGAAGAAGGCAATTGTTGTGGGCTTCGGTAAAGGACTCAACCATACCCAGCAGTCTGTTCAAGTTACTTTGGCAGGCGGTCTGAACTAAATCAACTACACACGGTGATCCAGATCGACTTAATATGTTGAAGAAGTCTCCTCGGATTCCTAATATCGTTCCCGTCAATGTTTAACGTGTTCCGCGGGTCCGCGGGTCCACGGGTCGCGCGCGAGTTGATGGGTGTTATTGCCTGGGCCGGGAATCGGACATCAGTCCGGCCCTCCCCGGCTTTTCGGTGGGGTAAGCACCAGTCACGCGGAGTCTCCTCAACTTGTTGGCCCGGGACGGGTCAACAATCATCCTATCTTTTTGACTACTAACAGAAGTTACTGTTCCAGGCTTAGAAACTACAACTCCAAGCACTTACACATATCAACAATGGACAAGGACACCAACGCCCACGCCATTGACGATTACACCGCTGCGCTCGAATTCAGCCTCTTGACCGCCAACTTCGCAGACAACTCCGATTTTGCTCTTTCGGGCAACACCAGCGAAGATGCGCTTTTCCAAGATATTCAGGATCTAGATGTTGCGGGGGTGGTGGCACCCGCTGAACCTGGGTTGCACAACGGAAATACCTTTGTCAATGACCCTCCCGGGACCGGAGCTCCAGGCCGAAACGGCGATCATATGGCACAACAAAGGTTACAAAGCAACCTCGACAACACTGGACCTTTCTCATTTCTGGAAGCATTCGGCGATGCAGAGCCCATGGGTCGGTTACTCAACACGGTAGACCGGAGCACCGGCATCGAAGCAAGCCAACGTCCCGACCTGGCAACACCACCCAAGATCGGAACTCGCTTCTCTTCAAAGTCGCTTCGAATCCTGAAAACATGGCTCTCAAATAATAGCCATCACCCATACCCTACCACAGGCGACATGGAAATGCTGGAGCGGCAGACGGGCTTGAGTAAACAACAAATCACCAACTGGCTCGCCAACACACGCCGACGCAACAGGTTCAAGGTCCCTCCCAAGCGACCGCCGTCCCCTGCCATCACATCTGCCACCTCGCAACCTATCAACATCAAACCAGGAGGCGGGTTCCCCCAGGGCTTTGATCAGATGAACCCCCTCCAGCGATGGCAGGTCTCACCGCCCGAGCATGAACCAGCCTTAGCCTCGGCCATTGCGCACGCCGTCTATGATCTTCCGCCAGGAGCCGACACACCAGTCGACCGGTCTTTGACGGATAGTGCTCCTACGAGGTCACTGTACAACGCCTCGTCAGCAAGCAGCGCAGGAACATCGCAGTCAAGCAGAAGCTCCGCCAACTCGGCCTTTTCTCACACTTCTCGCGCATCCCTCAAGTCCCCAGACCCTCTTGGGAAGGGTGTGCTCAAGCGCAGAAGGCGGCGAGGGTTTTCCCAGCGACCCGAGAGCAAAGCTCCCAACACGCTGTCGCAAGCCCAAAATATGTACCAGTGCACATTCTGTACCGAGACGTTCAAGACAAAACACAACTGGCAACGCCACGAGAAGTCATTGCACTTGTCTCTCGAGAGATGGGAGTGCTCGCCGACGGGTCCCACGGTCCCCGACGCCAGCGGCCGTCCAGTTTGCGTATTTTGTGGAGAGGCCAATCCTGATGCTGACCATTTGGAGAAGCACAACTACTTTGTTTGTAGTGATCGGTCGGTCGAAGACCGCATCTTCTATCGAAAAGATCACTTACAACAGCACTTGAAATTGGTACACGAGGCAAAGTTCTTGAGATGGCCGATGGGGAATTGGAAGGTGGAGAGCGAAACAATCCGATCTCGCTGCGGATTCTGCGGCTTGATCATGGAGTCGTGGGCCGACAGAATAGACCACCTATCTGAGCACTTCAAGGATGGGAAGACTATGGAGGAATGGCACGGCGATTGGGGCTTCGACGACGCTGTGCTCAAGATGGTTGAAAACTCCATGGCCCCTTGTACGTGGCTGTGCCCAAACATTGAAAATGTACCGCTAACTCCTCGCAGACATGATTCACATGGAGCGGTACTCGCCATGGCCATTTACAACCAAACAAGGGGTTCCCGAGACACCACCGAACGCCTTTGAGCTGATCAAGTTGGAACTGGACCACTTTGCCGCCGACCACCAAAATACAAAAGGTCGGATGCCAACGAATGCAGAACTTCTTTACGAAGGCTGCTGCGTCATCTTCGGCTCAGAGCTAAAGTCAGTTTCGACGCAGCCCATGACATCGGCACACTCCTGGCTGCGTGATCTACTCATGTCGTCCGAAGTCATCGTCAAAAGAGCGCGGGTTCGTCCGCTGAAGGTCGCGAGGAAGTCGCGCATAACATATCTCTGCATCAACGGGAAGGCCGACATCTTCGAGGCGTGCACTTTGGAAGAGCAGCTGCAAGGCTATGTGGATATCTCCAAGTTCATACAGCCTGAGGTCTCCGATGCAGAGCTGCAACGTGAAGCATGCAACATCGTCCAGCGGGTGGAGTCAACTTCGCTCAATCCATCCGAGACCTTTTCTGAATTCTTGGTCGGTCTCATCAACGCGTCAACCCATTGGCTTGCTGCCTTCCGCCAACGCGCCGGTCTTCCACCGTCGGAGGACGGGGATGCACCCCCCTTAGAGATCGATAACCGAGACTTTCTGACTGCCGCGGTTCAAGATGTCGATTTTGAACGACCCGTTGAAGACAGGAATGCGCTTGAGGACGCCGTCAATCCAGATGCAACCTTCGAGGGCTCGGCGAAGATAGGGACCGCTACAACGTTCTTCGTGAATGAGGAGAACTGCTACCGGAGGCTTGCCCTGCAGTTGACACGGTTTGTCAAGATTACGACCTCTGCTCGCAACCCCAACAGACACATCCCGACGGACGCTGAGCTTCAGCACCAAGCACGATGGATATCATTTGAGGAGTGAGTAACCCTGGAGTTTGTTTCGAGAGCTTTGAAATGAAACTAACGAGAGTCAATCTCCAGCGATGACCCGTGGAACCAAACGCCGGCTGATAACCCAGACTGGTTGCGTGAGTTTAGACGTGAGATGGGCATTCTCAACGAGGACGCCAGCCAGCAGCCGAGCTGATTCAAGCTGGTTTGGCTGCTGGATAATGCGGGAAGTGCAGGATGTAATGAGATTGAGGACGAATATTTAATGAAGCTTCACGTCACAGCCTTTCTTTTATAGCGAGATGGCATTGTGGAGAAGAGCGTGCCGCAACCAAAACTGCCGAGGATCGTAATATCATGCACGAATAATAAGACCGCCAGTATGCCCATGCCATGTCAACTGTCCAGTGTTGCACACCTGCAATTCCATTGAATATGTCATCTTGTGGGCGCAATTGTTGTTTGTGCGCCCTACGACGTGGACTTGCTCGCGTCACATGTAAGGCGTAGGGAGCAATTGACATGACTTTTATGGGTCCATCAATCGTGCGCCCTTTACAGTTTACAACACCGACCACGCCGTCGCTCCCTAGGGCGTGAGTCTAGTAACATATACACGCCGCACACGCCCTGCGATCACATTGGAAGCATCGTCGGGTGGGCTTTCGGCAGCCAAGGTAGTCACCACGGTTTTGTACACATCTGGACAGTCATCCCGCGTCCTATCCTAGGTCAAATTCGGCATTTCGCTCCAACCATCAGGGGAATCAGATCGGATTTTCGAAACCAAGACCCCTTTGTATCTTCGGGTCGAACCAACAATCGACCAAACATGCGCGTTGGTTTCCTGGGCCTCGGGGTGATGGGCACTCCCATGGCCCTAAACCTCACACGGAAATTCCCAGTCACAGTCTGGAATCGAACAGCATCCAAATACCCACCACTCACGCAGGCGGGAGCGAAAATAGGCGAAACGCCAGCAAAGGTCGTCGAGGAGTCCGACGTCATCTTCACCATGTTCTTCGACGCATCGGCCCTGACATCAACATTCAACGACGATTTGAGACGCGCATTGCGCGGCAAGACCCTCGTCAACACCGGCTCCGTGCCTGTCGACATCAGCAAATACGTCGCGGAGCAGGTATCAAAGGCGGGAGGCGAATTTATCGAGATGCCCGTAAGCGGCAGCAAAATTCCGGCCGAGCAGGGCCGGCTTGTGGGTCTGATGGCCGACGACCCCACCGTCGCGGAGCGGATACGGCCGTGTGTGGAGCCCCTCACCGCCGCTGCCATTTATTGCGGCCCGATCGGCTTCGGGCTCAAGACCAAGTTTGCCGTCAACCTCTACCTCAACAACATGACGGCGGCTCTCGCAGAAGCTTTCAGCTTAGCCAAGTCACAGGGACTCAACTTGGAGGCTTTTGGACAGGCTCTCGACGCTGGCCCCATGGCGTCTGCTTACAGCAAGATCAAGGTAGCCAAGATTGTGAACCAGGACTGGTCGCCACAGGCGGCCGTAAAGGATTGCCACAACAGCACTCAAATGATCATCCAGGCAGCAAAAGAAGCGGATGTGAGGGCGCCGTACGCCGAGTTGTGTGGGTCAGTGTACAAGGAGGCGACAGAGTCTGGGTTAAATGACGAGGATATGATAGCTGTATTCAAGCTGTTCCAGTCAAAGACGCAGCCAAGCTCGGGAAGAAAATAGATGAAAAATAGGATAAAAGTTCTTAGTAAAGCACAAAACAGACGGTATTCCCGTCGCATGACTCTCGGCGTGGAAGGCGACATGATGCTGGTCAATTCATGTCGTTGGCACACGGACACGGCTTCTTTCAGTAGTAGTCTCGACCAGACACAATCGGCTACTGAATCTGTGGAGGCACAGGCCACCTGGAGGTCACGTGACCCCAGTTGGCAGCCTCCTTAGCCAGGGCCACAGGCCCAACCTAGCTAGGCTCACCTCCCAGCTTTATATCAGTTAGTTAGTCAATATAATAGTATTATTATCCTATAAGTTATAGAGCCTAGCTTTATTTTTAATTAAAAATAATTAAAATAAGGTCGTAATTACCTTACTATTATTACTTTTATTTTTATTCTTATTTTTCTTATAATTTATTTATATAATAAACTGTTATACTAAAAAATCTAGTTATAATAAACTTAATATAAACTATCTATATTCTTAGGATTCTCTTACTTTTAAAACTATCTAACTAACTAATAAACTCTTTTTCTTTTATTTACTATAAATAATTAAAACTCTTTATTAAT
>JAOWMA010000314.1:0-58385 GCA_025962755.1 Colletotrichum tropicicola
ATTATATATTTTATTTAATACTAATAAGATTTTACTTAGTATTAAAAAGATTAACTTTATTATATTAAAAATACTTTTATTAAGATAAAAAGTAATTTTATAGTATATATAAATAAAAGTAAAATTAAATAGATATTAGTTAGTTATTATAAAGACTTTCTAAAAGAGATATATAGTATTATTAACTAAGTTAAAGGTTGAGATGGGTAGAGAGGGTAAAGGGTAGGGGGTAGGGGGTAGGGGGTAGGGGTAGGGGGCGTTAAATAGCAGTTTTGTCAGCTCAATTGGATTAATCACACAAAATTTCACACTTCGCTCTTGCTCCTAACTCCTTGCAAACTCCAGCCGGTGACATCACCCGGCGTTAGCAGCCGCCCCTCGCCGCGTCGGATCCGACCGGCTACCATCCCAGCACGCTGATTGGCTCCGGGGGGGTTAGGACATGTGCGAGGTCGTGCCGATTGGGTTCACTGCTCGAGCCTTTCTGGGGTGGAATGTTCTGCAGGAACTCTGTTTATTCCCGTAAACAGCGAGTTTGCGCCGTGTTCGCCCCCTCGGATGAGATGATGGAAGTTTAAACAAGGGGCAGAGGGAAGTCTGCCAGCGCAATTCCGATGGCATGAACCCGTGGGCAAACCACGAGATTTGTAACAACACTGCCTCAATGGCGGGTTTCCTTACCTCAGGAACGTAAGGTACCGACCAACGCTGCCAATCAGCCTGGCTGGGCCAGGTTCCAGTGCCGGATGCCGCCTCCGGCCCCGTCCGGACCCACCCACTTTCCTCTCGCTGCAGGCAGTCGGTTCGTGTCGCTGTTTCGTTCCGTAAGGTGTGGTGCCGAACCTCGCTCCAATTCCACCCATGTTTCCCCTTGCCGAGCTCCTTGCCGGCTGAAGGCTCTGCGACGGGCAACGAAGGGAAAAAAAAAAAAAAAAAAGGGAGAGAACCAGGATGGTTTGCAACCCAAGTGGGCCTACGTGACCCATTCCTTTCCACTGGGCTTGCTTGGTAACCAGAGAGATGGGCGCTGCCTTTCCCAATCAGCTGAGAGCAGAGTCATTCATGCCTCCTTGACAAATTCGAACTTTTCCTCTCTCTTCCTATTGTCCGTCCATCTCCTAGGCTCGGTCTTTCGCGCTCTCATTACCTGGCCGTGTTCTGCAACACTGGTTCCATTGCTTACCTATTCCTCGCAACCCACCCGCTCACTAATATCTATCTGTAACCTCCTTTTCATCTGAACTTTTCCCTCCTCTCGTGAATCAGACAAAACCAGTCGCAACTCGTTAAGACGACCTGTCGCATTTATCATCTCCAGTTTATTACCCCTCCTGCGTCCGCGCGCTCCCTCGTTGCCACCGATCTAGACGGCCAAAATCTGACTGGCGTCCACACTTGTCCAACGACTCCAAGATCGGGTTCCATTATTCCACTAGGACTCGACATTACTCTACATTGACGTAGCTACCACGCCTTCTAGCCCCGAGCTATCTGTCAGCACAACGCACAACTGCATACGCCATTGTGTCGCTTTGCGCCAGACGGGCCCTCGGCTTCCGACACTTACTTATTTATCTCGTCTGGTTCCTAGCATATTGCTCTGATCAGCTCCCCAGAGACACTGCAACAACCCGAAACACCTCCGTCCAGCATGGCCATGGACGAAGTCGACCGCGAGATCGCGGCCGCCGAGCGCGCCGCATCCCCCGACCGTTACCACGGCCGCGAGAGCCACGAGATTGAACGGGTTCCCACCTCCTCCTCAACATCCTCGTCCACATCCTCCGTCTCCAATGGCGGCCGCGCATACTCCCGCTCCGGCATCAGCCGCGTCTCGACCCAGAATGACCTCGAGCGACACCCTACGGCGCTGAGCCGCATCGCAACCGCCCGCAGCCAGCACTCCAACACCGTCGGCCGCAGCATCAGGAGCAGACAGTCCACGAAGCCCCTCCCCTCAATGGGCGCCGGCAAGCCCTTCCCGCCGCCATTGCCCGAGCAGGAGGATTACGTTGTGGAATTCGACGGCCCCAATGATCCCCTGCACGCGCAAAATTGGCCATTGAAGAAGAAGTAAGTTGGTCTCTGTGCGACCTGCACGTGTGGACGTTTGTGAGCTGACATGTCTTGGCGCAGATTGCTAACAGCCGCAATGCTTGGCTACACCACCATGACGTCCGCCTTCACATCGAGTATCTTTTCCGCAGCGACACAAGTCATCGCGGCCGAATACAATGTCTCGGCGACCGTCGGTACCCTCGGTGTCTCGTTCTACGTTCTTGGCTTCGCCTTTGGCCCCAGTTTGTGGGCGCCCCTTTCCGAGCTGAGGGGCCGCAGACTGCCCCTGGTCCTCTCCATGTTCGGCTTCTCCATCTTCTCCATCAGCACCGCCGTCGCCAAGGACCTGCAGACTATCCTGATCTGCCGCTTCTTCGCCGGCTTCTTCGGCGCCTGTCCGCTGGCCGTCGTTGCCGCCGTCTTCTCCGACATGTTTGACAACCGCAGCCGTGGCAGCGCCATCACCGTCTTCTCCATGGCCGTCTTCACTGGTCCTCTGCTGGCCCCCTTTACTGGTGGTTACATCGTCGAGTCGCACCTCGGCTGGCGCTGGACCGAGTACATTCCCTCCTTCATGGGCTTCCTCGCCTTTTTCCTCGACCTCTTCTTCCTTGAGGAGACTTATCCGCCCGTCATCCTCGTCAGCAAGGCCGCGGAGCTGCGTCGCCGCACCCGCAACTGGGGCATCCACGCCAAGCAGGAGGAAATCGAGATTGACTTCAAGGAGTTGGTCAACAAGAACTTTTCCCGTCCCATGCGTTTGCTGTTTGGCGAGCCCATCGTCACCGCCCTGTCCGTTTACATGGCCTTCATCTACGGACTGCTGTACCTCTTCCTGACGGCGTACCCGTTCGTCTTCCGCGGCGTCCACGGCTTCAACGCCGGACAGTCTGGTCTCACCTTCTTCGGTATGATCACTGGCCAGATCATTGCCGGTATTACCGTGCTGCTCCAGCAGCCGTGGTACCTGCGGAAGCTCAAGGCCAACAACGGCATCCCTGTTCCTGAATGGC
Source organism: Colletotrichum tropicicola (assembly GCA_025962755.1). Lineage (NCBI taxonomy): Eukaryota > Fungi > Ascomycota > Sordariomycetes > Glomerellales > Glomerellaceae > Colletotrichum > Colletotrichum tropicicola. Next base: position 3,072 of record JAOWMA010000314.1, read on the forward strand.
GTCTGCCTAGTGTCATTGCCGGTGGCATCTTCTTCGCGGCCGGCATTTTCTGGTTTGGATGGTAAGCTTTTACACATCGATCTGTTTGATATCAATTGCTAACAAGTGCAGGTCTGGCTACCGTCAGGACATTCACTGGATCGTTCCCGCCCTCAGCGGTCTCTTCACCGGCTTCGGTCTCATGTCCATTTTCCTCCAGGCACTCAACTACCTCGTTGACGCATACCTCATGTTCGCTGCGTCGGCGATTGCCGGCAACACCTTCCTCCGCTCGCTTTGCGGCGCCGGCTTCCCCCTCTTCGCCAGCTACATGTTCAACGGCATGGGCATTGAGTACGCGTCGACCCTCCTCGGTGCCGTCGCCGTCGTTCTCGCCCCGATCCCCGTCATCTTCTACATCTGGGGCCACAAGATCCGCGCCAAGAGCGCGTACGCCCCGACTTTCGGCGCCCCCGCCGACGAGCCCGATGAAGAGCCCGTCGAGCCGCTCTCCAACGGCCACGTCAGCCACGACAACGAGAAGCCGCCTTCGGTCGCTGCGCTCGATGCGAGCAGGCCCAAGTCGAGCACCAACAAGGCTGAGAACGCTGTCTAAAGCGTCGCATCCTGATTTGCTGTAATTATGTCTCTTGCATATGACCTCAATGACGAGGTTCTGGTTTCCTGGCTATTACTTTTTCTGTTGAGATACCACGGGTCAGGAAATGATATGAAGGGAAGAGGGGGAAACAAAAAGTTTTGGCATCTTGCAGCGTCATTGTTGATTTTGGGAAGGTTACGACAGCATCGTTCATCTGATGATACCATCTTGCCTTGCCATACTTTTACCATATAATAATCATAGTACTCGAAATAAGAAGAATGGAAGAACAAGAGAAATATTCTAAATCGTTAGTTTAAAGATCATCCGCGAACGGACGCACTGACTGAACTCTCTTGTCTTCCCAAAATTTCAAAAAATGAGTTCACCCCATGGGCGCCGTCAATATATTTGATCTTTCGGGAACCCCGCAATTGTCGATCCTTCGACCCCTCCAACCCCTCTTCAAGCACCGGCGTCATGGCCAAAGAGGGTAGGTCGAAATGATGCTGAGACGAGCCAGTGTCACCGTCTTTTTTGTTCCGCAATCCACGATGCAGCCGCGTAAGCATGTTATCCGACCGGTAACCAATTACGTTCAAGGACGACTTAGCGGGATATGCTCACTGACGGCAATTGGCATGCCTGGGGGCGTGAGACGTGACTGGGGTTCATAGGACTGGGGTTCATAGGTAGAGAACTGATGCCTGGAGGAAGGGGGTTTGATAAGCCATCCTCTGTAATCTCGCTTTTTGAGGCAACACTTCCTTTGCAATACGGGCTGTGTCTGCTTTGCTAATAAATCTCTCGTCCATCTGCTAGTCTTATTTCAACTTCTCTTGACTAGTCATTCATACTTAAAACCACCCACAGACTTGAGCGTTGTTCATCAACAAATAGCTGGCAAGTCCAAGTACTCAACTCTCTGACACCGAGTCATACATCAACTCATACGAAACCGCCACAATGTCCGCCGAAGAAGCCAGGCCCTCCAAGACGTACGACGCGAGCTGCCACTGCGGCAGCATCAAGTTCTCGCTCAAGCTCTCGCCGCCGCTGGAGGACGGCTACAAGGTGCTAACTGCAACTGCTCCATCTGCCGCCGCAGCGGCTACCTCCTCATCTGTAATTGAGCGCTCTTCACCTGCCTAACGAGCGTTGACCGGCGGCGCCCTCGTGGCTGACTGACACCCCCTTCGATAGACCCCGAGAAGGCCGACGTCACCTGGCACGACGGCTCGCGGGAGAAGTGCACCAACTACCGCTTCAACACCAAGACCAAGGACCAGATGTTCTGCGGTAGCTGCGGCTCGAGTTTGGGCATCGACTTTTTGAACGAGACTTTCTACGGCATCAGTGTGAGTTTACTCTGTTTTCTCTTGCCTTTGGCTGTTCTGTTCGATTCTGACTGGGAGATAGGCGCGGGCGCTTGATGGCATCGACCTCGACACGTTGACGTACCGGAAGCTCGACGGCCTGAACAGGGTGTCGCCGGCGCAGGACCTGTCTGGAACGGAGACCAAGGAGACCAGCGCTTAGGCACCAGAATTGATGAATTTTTTTAAACGTTCAAATTAGAGTATATAATCCTATGTCCTGAGACGTTTTCAGTTTTACATGCCACTTGATATTACGGAAACCCCGACGCCGGCGCCGCAAGTTTCTCCAGAGACCTCTAGATCAGGCTCCCGTTCTTCTCGCCCATCCCCCGCTCCTGCCGGCCGATGAACGTCTTCATCGACGTGTCCACGCCCGCCACCCTCCTCGCGATCTGCTGCACGGCGGCCGGCAGCACGTTGTACCAGTGGATCCAGCGGGCGTACAGCGGCATGGCGACGTGGGCGCTACGGCCGGCGTCGATGGCGGCGACGATCTCCTTGCAGACGTCGACGGGCTCGACGACGGGGGCGACGAAGGCGTGCGGGGTCTGCACGCCGTAGAAGAGCGGGGTGGACAGCTGGCCCGGCTCGACGAGGACGGTGCGGATCTCTGGGTGGGATTCGCGCAGCTCGGCCGTCAGGGACTTGTGCAGGGCGGTGACGCCGGCCTTGGCGGCGGAGTAGTCGGTGAGGGAGGCGGCGCCCAGGTGGCCGAGCACGGAGGACATGGTGACGATGGTGCCGCCGTTGCCTCCGCGGATCATGGGCGGGAGGAAGGTCTTGAGGGTGATGAAGTGCGCGGTGAGGTTCGTGGCGAGGGAGCGCTCAATGTCTTGGATGTCGAGCTCTAGGAGGGGCTTTCCCTTGACGATGGCGGCGTTGTTAATGAGGACGGTAGGGGTGCCGAGCTGTTGCGCGAAGGTGGTTAGTCCTTTCTCTTGTCTGTGATCTGATGGCAGTAGGAAGACGGGCTTACCTCTCTCTCAATCTCGGCCGCGACCCTCGCGACCTGGGCCTTATCCGTCACGTCGCACTTGTAAAAGGTGACGCCGCGGGCCTCGCCGTTCTCCATCTCGTTCACGTCGAGGACGGCGACGGTGGCGCCGCGCATGCCGTAAACCTCGGCGACGAGCAGGCCGACACCGCTGGCGCCGCCGGTGATGACGATGACCTCCTCGCCGAGGTCGACGTCGCGCGGCAGGCCGTAGGCGACGCGCTGGTTGATGACGTTGGCCATCCAGCAGAGCGTGATGAAGGCCGCCCAGGCGATGGAGACGATCATGGGCGTGGCATCCCAGCGCAGCGCCTGGGCGCGGAAGCACAGCGGGATGATCCACGAGACGAAGGGATGGAAGAAGGTGATTTTGAACACCTTTGCGATGAGGTCGACCGAGAGCGGCGCGAACCAGGACTCGCGTTGCGGCGGGCGTGGGTAGTCCATCGTGGTGGTGTGGTGTGGTTTGGTTTGGTGGTGAGGTGCGGTGAGATGCTGCGGCTTCGACTGCTGTATTTTGATGAGTACTAGGTCTCTGTCCCCGTTGCGTCCTGCACAGAATTAAGATGGAGGAAGAGTGTGGGAGAATCGTACAGGTGTCGTCCAGCGTGGAAAAAAGGGAAGAAGGGAAAAGTTGAGACGAAAGTCGGCGCCAGTCCAACTCAATCGGGCCACAGGGGAGCTTGACGCTCTGGTGGGAGGAACTCGTCACATGTGGATGGACCTCTCAGCGTTGAAACGGCGGCCAAGCGCTAGGGGACCCCTGACGACAGCTCCTGTGCGGCCCCCTGAGAAACCCCCTGGGGCGGCCACTAAAACGCCCCGGTTGCCCCTTGCCGCCGCCCATCTCTGCGGCCAGACCAGCCGAGACTCCACCCGGTAAGGTCTTACACTTCTCTCCGAGCCGGCGGACATTTCGGCCGCCGAGGCGTATCCGGAGGGCGGTCCTTTGAGCAAGACACAAAAAGAGGAGAGTGCGCCATAGATCACGCTAGACATATCGCGAGGCGCCTCGTCTGGTAGCGCTCAGAGGCTTGCGCTTTCGGACTTGCCTTTACCAGTAACCCAACGAGCATCACAACATACGTTGTGTGGAAGCAGACGAAGTGGTGTCGAATGTGAGCCTTTCTGTAGAGAGATACTTGTCAAATTGGGCGGTGGCCAGGGTGCGCATGAAGCGCGGGTTTACGGCTCCGGCACGGGATAAACGATAAGGGAATAAGCAACAATATACGCTTGTTGAAACTTGGTCTGGGGCGATAACATGCACGCACATCCTCATCAGGACGCCAGAGGCCTGATAGTATACTGCGCGTGGCTTCCGTTGCGCCATGCCTAAGGATTGGGAAGAAATACCTCAGACTCGGCTTACCTATCTAAGTCTCTTTGCATGAGGGAGGTATGGAGATCATTTCAATTTGTCCACAGCTTGCAGGAGATGTGCTCTCGGTTGGCCTTTCTCGCACCAGGTGGCTTAATTTGCCGCCAATAGCGTACAGACCAGGAGAGTGCTGTTGTTCACCTTCAAGTATATAAGAATCGACAAGTCTCATCATTATCCTTTCAAGTCCCTGATTCTATCTAAATCTCGAATATTGTGTCTGCAGCATTACAACCAAATCTAATCCACAAATCTCGATCAACATCGCAGCTCGCAGCTCGCAGAAAACATGGCTGAAAATTGTGCTAAAGAAGGGTGTGATGCTTGGGCATTAAGCGGTGGCCGCTTCTGTGCTACACGTGGGTTCTTCCTACGCTGCGCGTCGACCGTTCGTTTTTTCCTAACCTAATCAATGACAGACAAACCATCCGGTTCTCAGAATCGAGCTGATTGGCCAGTTGATTTCGAGGGAAATCGCACACCCATTTCATACAACACTTGTCGGACTGGTAAATCTGTCTAGCATCGTTGCGTAATGAGGAAAGAAGCCAAAAAAGAACGACGCGGTAACTTAGGAATGGATAACCGTCGTTTCTATGTAACAGGTGATGTCGGATTAATCAAATGCATTCCTCGATGGTATAAGCCATCATGTCCACAACTTTAGGCAATAGGCCGACTTATACTATCAATCTTCCTTCTCGCAGTCTTGTTGTACTAAATTTCGCAGTTGGTTGTCGTCTCTCCATCTATAGAGGGCGTCGTTTCTCCATCGCTCCCACTCTTTGTGCTCATAGTCGAAAGCTCCTGTGAGTCCCGCAAAAAGGGACCTAAAATTGGATATATCTGAAGGACTTTCAGATCCCATAGCGAAAAAAAATCTTTGGACCTTCCTGCCCGTCAGAATATGTTCGCATAGATCTTCCCGACCTCTTTCGCGGAAAACTTCGGCGAGTCTTAGTTCATCCTGGGCCAGCTCGTTAGAGCCGGCATAAAACTTGGAAATTGGCCACAACATCGACGGGGAGCAAAAGGCCTCCGCACGAGAGACCGTCCTTGTCCATTCCCAGTCTATGAGTCCGACAATATCAAAGTCATCATTAACGAGGATGTGGTCGCCCTTGTCGTCCGGGTGTTTCAAGAAAAATCGATTCTCTGCTGTAGAGCCTGTCCAAAGTCGGTCGATAATATCTAAGCGGAAACGATGCGTAAGATAGGCGTCTATCGGGCGAGAGGCAACAATTTCACCGCTAGCTATCATAGTAAGATATGCCTCAACGATGGCGGCGGAACCGTCTACAGGAGAAGAGAAAGGACCGAGAGCGTGGCCGACTTCCGATTGGTATGTTGTGTGTTGCGCAAGCCCTTGAACCTCTAGGTTACGAGGATCCTGTGGCGACGTAACAAGTGAGCCCATAGAATCAAAGGGGTGTCTTTCGATTTCGATATAGATGTCTGCAATCTGCTGAATAATCTTCTCCCTCTGCGTCAGAGTCGCTGCCCTCCAATCCACAGGCCGTCCGTCAAGTTTTTCCATGAGAATATAGCTGACCCCGATGTTGTTTTCTGGATCGGATTCCTCGGACCAATCGTAAATGCGGGGTACCGGTAGGCTAGTGTTTTGACAAAGATAGATTATCGTCGCGGCTTCGCTTCGTACGATGAAGTCACGGACTTCCTGCGGCGGTGACGTCGTTTTGGTGAGACGAAAACGGGCGATCCACACGACGCCATCTTCGAAGGCGATCTCGGCGTGGCAATTCTGGTTGCCCATCATAGCAGACAGCTGCTTGGTTGATAGGTCAACCATACAAGGGATGCCATTTCTGACCATCGACGCGCGGGAGCGTAGCTTCGAGATATCTATCTTCCGACGCAGCTGATCTATGTCACGATTTTCTGCTGTAGCGTACTGAAGGGAATAAGCCTCCCAATTATCCTAGCGTATAATTCGTCAGCGGTTTCAGTATGGTCGACTCGTAGCTTCCTGATTCAGACCTCTGCGCGTGGGCAAGCGTGCCATGGCTCTCGAAGGTGGGTGCGACATAAGTGTCTCTGGCATAACGAACAATCGCCATCTCGTTGTACGGCTGGACATCCGCAGGATTCCCAGTCGCAAGACCACAGCGGCATGTTGAGTGGCCTACCTCCAGGTGAACGTGTATATGGTTTACAACCAACTGATGTCGGCAGTCAAATGACGTGTTCATTTCAGCAGCGTAGCGCGGATTAATATTGTTCCGGAGACCATTCATGCGACTTACTCCTTAGATGCTCATTTGTTCTGTGGGAATAATGGCCAGCTCCCACGTGTCGAATGGGCACGCAGACTACACCTCCGGCTCGCCACGCAAAGACAGTGTAGAAGTCGACCATTAGTATTTCCCCCCAAAGTACTTTTCACAATGATTCCTATCCCATACCTACAGATGACCGCCCCAACGCCAAACAATGCAAGCAAGGTCAAGGCATTCACTTCTCCCGTGCCAAAATCGCCTTTTCTCTCTCGTTTCTCCGCTTCTCGAACTGCTTCTTGGTGTGTCTCCTCTCGTTCTCCTCGCGTCGCTTGATCGACTTGAGTTCCTCGTTCTTGATCTCGCCGGCCTTCTTGATGACCTTGGGCATGTGACGGTGTCTCTTGATGCGGCGGATCTCGGGCATGTGGCTGTATCGGGACACCAGGGCGTCGTTGTACTCGAGCGCTTGCCTCTGCTTCGCGGATCTGATTCCGGACCTCTCGGTAGAGTTGGCGCGCCAAATTCGCACGTTTCCGTCGTCGGAGCCCGAGAGGATGTACTTGGAGTCGGGCGTGAACGTTGTGCTGAAGACCTGTGGATTGTCAGTATGGTTCATTCTTAATTGGAAGATTCGTGCCTACCCTCTGCATCCGCTTGGTGTGGTACACATCACGGGAGTGGCCCTGGTCGCGGTTCCAGATACGGACTGTCCTGTCGTAAGATCCCGAGACCAACTCCTCACCCGTCGGGCTGAACTCGACGCTCATGACGGCCGCGACGTGACCCTTGTAGACATTCAATGCCCTGTCGAACTTGCGCATGTCAAACATCTGCAAAGGTTAGCCCTGTCCCCCGAGCAACAGCATGCCAGCACGTACATAGCAGTTGTGGTCTTCGCTGCCAACGACGAAGTTGAAGGCCTCCATCGGGTTCCACGACAGAGAGTTGCAGGTAAACGTCATCGTAGTCTTCGTCAGGGGCATCGCTGTCCGCACGTCCCACAGAATGATGCTTCTATCGGCACCAGTGCTTCCGAGGATGGACTGCTCGACCTGGTTGAAGGCAACAGAGGTAATGGTATCGGTCGAGTTGGGCCATCGAAGGACCTCGGGCGCCGCGCTGTGTCGTTCCAGGTCGTAAATGGCAATCTCGCTGGACGAGGACGAGGCCGCAAATGCATTCCGCGTTCTGTGGTGGGACAGACTCTGGAAACCGCTGTTACCCAGCCACGAGGAGATCGGCGCAGATTCGCTCGGCGTGTTGTAGGGATCCCACAGCTTTATCGTCTTGTCGCTCGCGGCACTGAGTAGCTTTCCGTCCTTGGTCCAGCAGATGCTCCGGACGATGTTGGTGTGGGCGCTCTTCACCTGCCAAATCTCTTCTCGGCTCGTGAGGTCGAATGCTTTGATGGCGCCGTCGCCACTTGCTGATGCAAAGTTCTTGAGGGAGTTCGGATCTTTGGCCATCGAGTAAACCTAGCTGAAATTAGAGGGCAGTGGCGGGCGCAGGAAGCACATCTAGACTTACGCCGTCGACATGGCCAGTGCCCATTTGTCCGATAAAGGGCGCCGCGTGCATGCGCTCCAACTTGACGGCATTGAGAGCTTTCGTGTACCTAGGTCTTGTTAGCTGGCGACACGAAGGGGGGCGAGGTCGCATACTCTCTGGCGCGCTCCATAGGGTGCTGAGCGGGATCGAGGTTTCTTCGTAGTGTTAGCTGACTTCTTGACATGTTCTTAGCTGGACGTACCTAGGCAGCTTCTGCGCATTCGCGCCAGGAGGCTGGTAAGCCTCCACGCTCCGGGAAAGAGCCTTGATCTTCATATTGGCGATGCGGTGCAGTGTTGCTTCACCAAAAATGTGATGGCGGCGAGAGCCCATACAGAACTTCTCCCAAAAATTTAAGTGGGGTTGGAGATTGATCGGAGAATTTTGGCCAACCATAGCGCCCGCCGGATTAACACAGGCCCGATAGCCCCTGCCCTCCACTCCTCTGCCGGCTTGCGTCGCGGTCATGGCAACCTGGACCTGCTAGAGGCGGCTGGAGCTCTTGACAAAGCACCAAGCAGCTACATCACGAATCCGGCGACACACAACCAAATCTCCATTTTACGACGACAATCCCGCGCAGCGACCCACGATTACTCGAACCGAAGCGAATCACCCACACGACCGGAGACCAAACATTCAGAATGGCTCAGGGCGAATCGGCCAGGGTGCAGGAGGCACAGAAGGCGGCCAAGTCAGATCCCCGAAAGGCAGAGCAGCTCTACAAGGACATCATCTCTCAGCCCCCTTCCGTGACCTCCGATGCCGCGGTGAAGGAGTACGAGACGGCGTTGATCAGCTTGGGAGAGCTGTACCGGGATGAGAAGTGAGCCCCTCCCCGCTCGGTAATGACATCGTGGGGACCCATGTTTGCTAACGACGAAGTAGGAACACGCAGGAGCTTGTCGACCTGATCACAAAAAGCCGGACAGTTCTTTCGTCATTCGCCAAAGCGAAGACAGCAAAGCTTGGTACGACCTTTGGCAAGCTCCTTCACTTGCCGACAGAAGCTAACACCTGATAGTCCGCCAGCTTCTCGACCTCTTCGAGAATATTGAGGGCAGCACCGATATCCAGATCGCCGTCACGAAGTCATGTATAGAATGGGCAACCTCAGAGCGCCGCAGTTTCCTGCGCCAGAACCTCGAGACCCGCCTGGTCACGCTGCTCATGCAGAAGCAATCCTACTACGACGCTCTCACCCTCATCAACGGACTCCTCCGCGAGCTCAAGCGTCTAGACGACAAGCTCGTGCTCGTTGAGGTCCAGCTCCTCGAGTCGCGCGTCTACCATGCTCTCGGCAACATCCCCAAGGCCCGCGCTGCCCTCACCAGCGCCCGTACGAGCGCCGCCTCCGTTTACACCCCGCCTCTCCTGCAGGCCCACCTCGACATGCAGAGTGGAATGCTCCACGCCGAGGATAAGGACTTCAACACCGCCTTCTCCTACTTCATCGAGGCCCTCGATGGCTACCACACCCAAGACGAGTCCGCCAAGGCCACGGCCGCCCTGCAGTACATGCTGCTCTGCAAGATCATGCTCAACCTTGTCGACGACGTCAACAACCTCATGACTTCCAAGCAGGCTCAGAAGTACGCAAGCAAGAACCTCGAGGCCATGAAGGCGATCGCCCGCGCCCACTCGAACCGCTCTCTCGAGGAGTACGAGCAGGCCCTCCAGTCATACCGCGAACAGCTTGGTAGCGATGCCTTCATTCGCAACCACCTGCGGCGCCTCTACGATGCCATGCTCGAGCAGAACCTCATCAAGGTCATTGAGCCATTCTCTCGCGTTGAGATCAATCACATCGCAAAGATGGTCGGTCTTGACACGCAACAGGTTGAGCGCAAGCTCTCTCAGATGATCCTCGACAAGGTCATCATCGGCGTTTTGGATCAGGGTGCGGGATGCCTCATCATTTACGACGAGACGGAGCGCGACAGCGCATACGACCACGCCCTGGCCACAATCGAGAAGTTGAGCAGCGTGGTGGATGTTCTCTACACCAACCAGGCCTCCATGCTGGAGTAAGGCGAGGCAGGCGTCTAGGGTCGGGATGGGGAAGCGAATGGATTCGGGAAATGTACTATTACCATAGACACGCGATGCCGGCGGTGCATGAGACAGAAATTCATTCTGATGATGTGGTATCCTACAGCTGCGGGGATTTCCCGAGTGTCCAATAAGTGATGATTCCTCCAACGCCTTTTAGAAAACAAAAACCCCATTTGTACGTGACTGTACAATATCCAACATGAGACTTCGTTACTGGTCTGTAGCCCAAAACCCAAACGCCAGTTACCAAGAACATCACACAAACCTGACCGAAGGCGCTTGGGGGGCGCGCCCCTCGTTACGGAGCTGCTCCCCAACAATCAACGAAAACACCCTCTTGGCGAGCACCTCCTCGTCCCAGCCGCCAACTTCGGCCTTGAATGCGTCAACTACGTCGAGGTGCCACTGCTCCATAGCCAGACTGGAACCATGCGAGTTGACGGACCGGCCCAGCAACCACCCCGACTTGCTCTGGAAGTCGGCCGGCCACTGGAAGTTGAACGGGCCCTGCCGACGCAGCTGGATGAGCTCGTCCAGGAGGAGCCAGTGGTCGCGCGACCACATGGTCGGCGACAGCCGGGCGTCGACAGGCTTGGGCGGGCTCCTCTCCGGCGCGTCCGTCATGGAGACGTCCATGTCCTCGTTCTCGTCCGAGATGTCATTCTCCTTGTTCTCCTCCTGGATGACCGAGACGCGCTGCTGGGACGCGTTGCCGTTGGAGCTGGCGGACATGCGTCGCTCGGCGCGGGCCTGTGCTTGCGCCAGCGGCGAGAGGACGCTGCTCGTGAATTCTACTACTCTGCCGGGCGTGCGCGGCTTCAGAGGGGAGCGGAGGCAGGACTTGGTCGGCGACATGTTCCTGTCGGGCAGGGGACGGAGGTTCTGTCGCGGGGACTCGGGGCTGTCTTCGGCAATAGCGGAGGCAGAGTCTTCTTGCCACTTTTTGATGTCTGCCCGGGTGAGCTGCATGCGCACCGGGGTCAACGATGGTACTGGCGCGGCGGTCTTGCTAAAGAGACTTTGAGTCTTCTGGCTTGGCCTTGGTGTAAAATCCTTCTTCTGCGCAACAGGCGGGAATGAAATTTCGTCCGACATGGCCGGCTGGGAGTGCGGGATCTCGGAAGCATGCCTCAGATTTCCTTTCGACTTTGTTGATGCAAAGAGCTCTCGGCGTGTGTCCAGGGCGGGCTTCACTGCGCTTGACTTGGCTGGAGAGAAGAGGTCCGAACGACCGCTGACAGAGGGGTTAAAGGCCTTTTGCGGTACGGACGGGAACATGGAGTTTGTCTCCAGTCCAGTCGAAAGCCGATCAGTGGGTGCGGGATCCTTCGGAGCGAATGCATTCTGTCGCTTCTTGACGTCCAATATGTTTTGAACATCTTCCGCACCAGGCAAAAGGGCGGGAGAAGAAAAGAACCCGGACAGGTCCTTCTTCGCAGATGTTTGCGAAATTTGAAAAGCCTTTTGCGGGATCTGCTTCTGGCGGCTGCGCTGCTGGGAGAGCATGGAGAAGTCTTCAGCTTCGGCATCGTCCAGCGTCGGCCTGCGGTTTTGGGATGCCGCGGGTGTAAAGATCTGCTTCTTCGGCGACTCGGCACCTCTTTTCCAGGGACTCGGCAGCACAGCTCGACGCGCGGGTATCGATGCCACGGACTGCTTTGCAAAGGCTTGTTGGTGATTTGACTGGCGGCTTGACTGGGAAGCTGGCCTTGAGGCCTCTATCGCCCAGATGTCATCCTCCTCCTCTCCCTCCTCCTCATCAAGATTATCTTCCTCGACCTCCGTTTCATCTGCGTTATCGAAGCTCTGGTGGAAGCTCGATTGTTGGCTGGGCTGTTGGCTGGTCGAGGATTCGCCGATGACATCCATGCTAGAGTTGACCGAGCGGGACGGTGCAAAGGGCTGCTCGCGAGGCGCGGGCTCCTCCGGCATCCAGCTCATCTCGTCAATTTCGTCTGCAGGTGCGACCCGAAGAGACCCAGACATCGACGCAGGGGCTTCGGGCTGTCTTGTCGGAGAAGATCGCATGCTCTTGGCCAGGGCTTCCATGAAGCTTGGCTGACCCATGTGGTTGTTCTCTGCGCCGAATGGATCCTCATAGGGTTGACCTGCTGATGGTGGAGGCGGAGGCTGAGCAGCTTGTCGCGTGGGTGACTGGAAGAACTGAGCTCCAGCTTGAATGAGGTTGGACAGCGGCTGAGTCCAGCTGGCTCTCGATTTGGCGGCGGATTGGGGCTGGCTGCTGCTAGTAGTAGGCCTGAACGGGCTGCCGAGCGAGTTCTGGCGGGGAGGCGAGGAGGCATCGGATGTGACACTCTGTAAAGCGCGGCCAGCCCGAACGATCGGTGACAGCGTCGGGCGAATGCCATTGTCGGGCGACGCCGCACGAGGCGCCAGGAGGTTGATGTCCGGTGATGGAATGGGGGATGAAGCGGGACCGACCGGGGTGATGTACTCATTTGTCGTGGCGGGCAGGTTGCTTGTGAGGTCTCCAACCGGGAGAGAAGAGCTCCTGACTTGACTCCTCACCACGCTCCTCTCCTCGCTCCTCTCCTCGTGCAACCGAGGCTCATTTGCCATCGGAGAGGTTTCTGCTACGGGAAGCCTCTCGGCAAGAGGAGAGCTCTCCGCCACGGGAGACGTCTCGACTGCTTCAATAGTCTTGCCATCCGATTCAGGAACGGGCACGTCGTTAGGGGAGGGCGTATCGTCTGGCGTCAGCATCCTGCCCGAGTCTGAGCGGGTGAATGACACACTCGCATTAGACGCAGCGGTGCTCTTGGGAGACGGCCTGGACGGTTCTTCCTCCATTACGACGTCGCGTCGCTCTTGCGCCACTTCTTCTTCTCCAGCATCAACCTCATTCACCATCTCAGACTCATCTCCTTGTTGCAAGTTTGGCCTGCCAGGGGTAGCAGCCGCAAGATACTCTTCGGGGATTTCGGAAAAGTCGTCTTCGTATACAACAGATGCCTCCTCGTTAGCCATTGAGCTTCGCCTGGAGGTCTTCTTGCCAGGTGTTGCAGCGGTCAACACTTTAGAGGGTATGCTGGAGAACGAGTCATCCATTTGACGCGCCTTTGACTCGAAGAGCTTCCTGCCCAGCGGAATGGACTTGCGGCGAGGGCTGCTTCTAGTTCTCGTAGGTGACTTATTCGCCTTGCTGGGGGTGGCATCGGATGGCGCGGGGAGTCGGGGAGTGGGCAGCAATGGAAGAGCAAGTGGGGATTCGACGAAATCGACAATTGACTTATCGTTGACCACGGCGCTCATGTCAACGATTGACTCAACGTTGACCTCGCCAGTGACTTCGGGGACGGATTCGAAATTGACCTCTGTAGCCTCAGCGATGTACTCCAGGTGAGTTGTCTCGTCAGATGGCTGCATCTCCTCATGTTGCGCAATTTCCTCGACCTCCAACTCCTCAGTGGGAACGCCAACAACCTCATCCTCATCCTCATCTTCATCCGGGCGCAGAGCACCGCTTTGCCTCAGTGATTCCAAAGTCTTGTTGATAATCAAGCTCGTCTCCTCGCCGAAGTCTTCTGGTCCGGAGGCTTGTATGCTCATGTTGCCTCGCAGGGAGGGAATGGAGTTTGCAAAAATCATGCTAAAGTCCTCGCCCTGAGCAACCGTGTCCAGGTCCTGGCGGTCGCCGCCAGCATCGCCGTCACCCACAAGCGACGAAATATCGCTGGCGGCTCCCGGACCAAAGTCGTAATCGTTGTAGTCGTTGTAATCAGGCTCACCCCCTGCTTCGGATGCGAGCTGCTCAGACGGCGTGGGGCTCTTATCCTGAAGGCGAGCAGGCGATGGACTGCGGTCGACTATGGGGTTCGCCTGTCTTGCCGGTCGAGGAGTGGCTTGGTCCATCCAGATGTCTTGCTCTGAGTCGGGAAGCGCTTCTGTTGTCTCCTCCCGCCTTGGCGTGGTGTCGTCCACAACCATGTCTTCCATGCCGGCCGCGAGCCCATCGTCAGACGGGGCGACATTGGAGAAGTCGTCGTCCTCGATTGTCTGCACAGTCTCGTCAGGGACGAAGTCGACACGTTTTGGCCTGCCGCGGCTCCGTGTTGACGAGGGCGCAGGGTCTGCCGAGCTTCCTCGCAGCTGGCGACTTGATGCGCGCGTTGTGCGTCGCATAATGGATTTCGGTGTGCCTTGGATGGTCAACTCGGAATCCAGGCCATCCGAGTCTCCAATCTTGGGTTTGCGCGCCTGTCGCGGCGTTTTCCTGGGGGTCGCCGCCCTCTTCCTCGTTGCTGTGCTGGGCCCGGGCGTTCCACCACTCTTTGGTGGACGACCCCTCCGCGCCGGGGTCTTGACTGCGGTGACCCTCTTATCGCCACCGAGCGGGATGGTTGTCGTGGTCGCGCCCCGTCGCAGAGTAGGCGTCTGGGAGTTGAAGAGTCTGCGCCCGACATTTTCGTATTCGCCTTCAGCTTCAACGGTGACTAGTAGCCGTTGTGGCGCGTGATTGTCGCCGACCTCGAGCTCGAACATCTGCTTTCTAGGCGATGTGCTGCTGCCGCCGAGGGAGAACAATCGCTGCGACCGTTGGCTCCGCGTGATGCGACGAGACGAAGGGTACAGCGCCGACGAGACGGTGTCGTTGAGCGGATCGGGCGACGAGAGCAGCTCGTCGCCGGGGCCTCTCGTTATCGGAGTCGCCATCTTTGCCGCGCAATGAAAAATGCGCGCGCGCTGTGGCTGTACAGCTATCGCGTAAACGATGCGCAAAAGAAAAAATAATGCAAAGTCGCACCAACAAAAGACACGCGCAGGGCTCTCTGGCCTTTCTGTTAGCTCGTCAAGCGAAGTCGACTTCTATGCATGGAACCGGCACGTCGCGCGAGATGGTGTGCTGGCCGTGTGCCTGCTAACTGCACCCTGCAGGAGGGGACGGCCCCAGCCAGTTGTCGGCCAGAACTGGTTTGTTTACTTTGTGCCAGATCGGGCCTAGCTCGGCCCCTCGGCCGCTTGGCGGGGACTGCGACAGGGGAACAACATTTCCCCGCTCTCCCGACCTGTCCCGTCGTCCCCACTGGCTCCCGAAGGGTCCCCCATCACATGCGACCCGACCCTTCTGCCAGCCCCTTGTCCTGTGATCGCATGAATGACATAACTGGGGTTAAGGTTCTTAGCGGCAGCCTTCCCCCCCTTCGGCATTCAAACGTGGTTGACCTCGGCTCCAACCAAGGGACTGGTACTGTTTGAGATGGCAGAGGCCAGACTCTGACACTCCTTTCAAATACGTCGCTTTAAATCCTTCTTCACATCCCGCATTTGGATGAAGCATCTGCAGTCTCGTTCCCCTCGTCCCAAGTAGTCCAACCTTCCCACGACACCATCCAATTCCCGCAACCATGTCCAAGCCAGCGATCCCGCAGAACGACAATGTCGCCCACGCCCTCGCCGGTGCCGGCGGGGGTCTCCTCTCCATGGCTTTGACGTAAGAATATGGGCCTGCAGGACCCCCTGAGGACATGCAGGAGTTCTAACCGCACTCGCAGCTACCCTCTCATCACCCTCTCCACCCGCGCCCAAGTCGAATCGAAGCGCGCCGACTCGGCCTTCCTGACGGCCGTCCAGAATATCGTCGCCAGGGAGGGCGTGTCGGGGCTGTACTCCGGCCTCGAGTCGGCGCTGTTCGGCATCAGCGTCACGAACTTCGTATACTACTACTGGTATGAGTGGACCCGCGCCTTCTTCGAGTCCGCCGCCGAGAAGGCCGGCCGCGCGAGCAAGAAGCTCACGACTGTCGAGTCGATGATCGCCGGCGCCATCGCCGGCTCCGCGACCGTCATCATCACGAACCCCATCTGGGTCGTCAACACCCGCATGACCACCCGCAAGCAGGGCAAGCAGGAGGGCGACGAGGAGGCGCAGTCCGCGAAGCCCGCGAAGGCGCCCTCGACCATCGGCACGCTGCTGTCGCTGCTGAAGAACGAGGGCCCCCAGGCCCTGTTCTCGGGTGTCATTCCCGCGTTGGTGCTCGTCATCAACCCCATTCTGCAGTACACTCTGTTCGAGCAGATGAAGAACACCGTCGAGAAGAAGCGGAGGGTCACCCCGACCATCGCCTTCTTCCTCGGCGCCCTGGGCAAGCTGTTTGCCACTTCGGTCACTTACCCGTACATCACGGTGAAGAGCCAGATGCACGTGGCCGGAAACGGCGAGAAGAAGGAGGGCATGTCCCAGGCCATCAGCCGTGTCATCAAGGAGGAGGGCTACGCCGGCCTCTATAAGGGTAAGTCCATCCAAGCGAATGATAATTTTCAAAGCTAACCAGCAGCAGGCATTGGCCCCAAGGTCACCCAGAGTGTGATCACCGCCGCCTTCCTCTTCGCCTTCAAGGACGTTCTCTACGAGCAGACCGTCAAGCTTAGGACGATCACCAAGAAGCGCGCGTAATGCTTCACAGCCATATACCTCGCAATGTTTAAACTGCAAAACACATTCAGTTGGGACTAGAGGTAATCTTCACACGCATATATAGACGAAGCAAGCTAGACGCGCCAGCACACCAGCATGGTAGCTTAGCATATATGTTCGTATTACGCGACTTGTATCAAACTTGTACGGGAATCAAGGAATTACTCGACACGAGTATAACGGTTGGGATGGTTGGACATGTTTGCTGAAAGAAGCATCACATGATCCCTGGATTTGGACTTTGGGAAGTTTTTTTGAGTAGGATTCAATTATCCATACACATTCTATGCTACGCCTAGGCCCATGTGCTGTTCATCGAACGGGTATGATTCTTGGGACGATCCACCACTCGTGATACGACTTGTCAGGAGTCGGCACCTCGGCCTTGAGCTTGAGGTCCCCGCCTTGGCCAGACTTGTCTAGCGCCTTTCGGATAACCGAGATCGCCAGCCCTGTAGCGATGCACGACTTGAGTCCGTTTTTGATCGTCGGCACCCAGCGATCATGTGATCCGACGGAGAATGCCTCGGCCTCGGGGAACTTGCTCATGACCTCGAAGCCCTTCTTCGCGCCCGCGATAGCCCTTTCGGCGAGGAGCAGCAGATCGCCCGTCGAGACGTCGGACTGCAGCGTCCCGATGGTGAACTCCTCGAACGTCGGCAGCGACGGCAGGCCAATGACGCCAAACGGCTTCATCCGCAGCTCGTAGCGCAGCTCGTCCGTGCTGTAGGGGCGCGGCGGCGGCTTGACCAGGCCCAGACGGTGGAGGGCGGTGTACAGACAGCACAGCGCGTCGGCCAGGCCCTCCGTCACGGCGGCGTCGAGGAGCGTGAGCCGCGAGAAGGCGAGCGACTTTGTGTACTGCGCCTCGGCGGCCGGCGTGAGCCGCTTGCCCCGCGCCTGGTTCAGGCTCCTCACGACGAACGACTTGATCCGCTCGGCGTGCTGCAGGCGGTTCTTTGCGAGGTAGTTGAGGTACCAGTACATGCCGGCCAGCTCGTCCGGCTGGTAGACCTCGAGCTCGAAGCCGAGCTGGACGATCCACTCCATCTGCTTCACCTTGTACAGGTACGCCCACGAAGACAGCGGCAGGGAGTACGTCTCGACCGGGCCGGAGGCGGACTGGTAGACGATGGGCTGCTCCTTGATCTCGTGCTGGATGATCTGGTCAATGTCCTCGGCGTCGAACTGCAGGTTCTCCCAGTCGCGGACGATGTGGCACAGGGTGCGGCGCACGCGGCAGCGGTTCTGGCAGAAGGTGCGGAGGATGTCGAGGTAGGGCTGGGCGGCGCGCTGGCGGAAGGACTCCATCTGGGCGGCGATGGCGAAGCGCGGGTCTTGCGGGGCCTCGATGTCGTCGTTGGCGCGGTCGAGGAGGGGGCTGAAGGGGAGGGAGACGATGGCGAAGTCGTCGTCGAGGAGCTGGCGGATGCTCTTGTGGCCGAGGACCTCCATGTCCTTGAAGAGGAAGCTCTGGAGGAGTGTGCGGACGAATATTAGGGGTTGGGGTTTCTTTGCTTGGAAGGTTGAGACGTAGGTCTGGGCTGTTAGTAGACGACCAGTGTGGAGACAGGGACACAATACCTGAAGGCAGATGGAGTCGGTGTAGTTGAGGACGCCGACGACTTCTATTGCGTCGCCGAGCATCCTCGTCAGGTTCGCAAGAGCGTCGTCGAAGCTGGTCTCGACGATGGGCCGCGGTGGCATGGTGCTGGCGAGCTTACGCTGCAGCTTGGCGCTGAAGGCCTCCGGGACGGGCTTGCCCAGGGCATGACTGCTCTTAATGCCCGGCAGCATGTCGTGCGCCTCCTTCCAGGGGCTCCTGATGCGATCCGGGTCGGTCCGGTACTGGGTGTGATCTATGGCCGCCAACAAGGTATACCGGAATAGTAGTCTAGCGTTCAAAGCGTCGACGAGCTCCTTCGGAACGTCTGATAGATGCCGTAGAATGAAGCTGGCGTCCTTGATGACATCCCGTACGGATTCTACGCTGAAGTCGTCAAGTAGAATTCTGTTGTAAGTATTCGTGACGAAGTCTTCCTCCTACGCCACGTTAGCCAAGCCATGGGAGGATGCGGCGAGGCTTTACCTCGTAGTAGTGCTCATTCTTTATTCTCTCGTTGACGTTGCCGCACGTCTTTAGAAGACCGAGGCAATACGCACGGAGGACGGCATGCATGGGTAATGGCGGGACGTCGTTGGCGTTTCGGATGAAGTGGGCGTCGTCGATGGTCGTCGGGTTGGGCATGAGAATTGACTCCACGTACACACTTGTGAAGAGAGTCTGGGACAGAGGGTACCCGGCATGCCATGCCATCTATCAGGAGTTAGTTATGTAAGGTGGGAATGCAGCCGTACCGACCTCGTGGCAGAGCAGCTGGTCGATTATGCCAAGAACTTCCTCGGGGAGAAGGGGACGCGACACGTCGTATTCAACGTCGAGAGACTCTTCCGCCTGCAGACACCCGCTGTCCATCTTCGGGTCCATAATCTGTCGGTGGTCAGCTGGCCGTTTCGCCCATCTCAGTGAGAGGTTGTGACGTACTTCGAGTGCCCCAACGGACTCAAACAAGGTGAAGAAGCCATCCTTGACCAACTCGCCGGGAGACAGGTCTACGACACATCAGCCGAGTTCTACACGCTCTGCAAGGGCTCACAAGTTTCGGTTCTTACTCGCAGCGGCTGCCGTGAATTTTGACGTGATATCAAAAGCGACGATACCCTCACTTGAGATGTTGGGCGGCGGGGGCGGCGGGGGTTCACGCCCTTGCTCGAGGGAGAGCCTTGAAATGTCTGAATGACGCTTAGTGACCGGTTTCCAACTCACGGTGAGTGCATCTTACCATCAGACACCCCGAAGCCGGATGGAATGGCCATATCAGGAGATGCGCCTCATATGAGGCTCTGTTGGGTGATGCTACGTTGAGTGCAGTCTGAGTGAGGTCGCGGCAACTTTGCGGCCGGGCATGGATACGCGGATTTAGAAAAAAAAAAAAAATAACTGGCGGCGGCTGGGGATGCTGCGGCGCAGGCGGCGAACAGAAGCACGGTGGTGTCAAACGAGCGGTCGGGAACAAAAATACGACAGTCACTCAGTTCAGTGGTGAATTACAGACTTGGTGTTGTTGTGAGGCACCTGCGACGGGAACATGGAGCGATCACAACCGAGTTTGTCCGGCGACGGGCAAATTTGGGTCTGTGGATGGAGCACGCCCAACATTCTGGCCGCTGTACGATGCAGTCATTTGCCCGACATCGCAACGTTTCAGTCGCCATTTCCACCAAGAAAATCATAATTAAAGCGACGGGCATCGAATTGATAGATTTTTATGCCACTTTTTTGATATGATACAGCAGCTCACTGCCTAGGAGCCGGCGGGTACCCGGAGGGGGCGGTTGCATTTCCATTCTCCCCCCATCTATCCCTTTCAACACCCTCCCATCATTCACATCCCATCGGTTCTCTGGCGGTCGTCGATTTACGAGGAGGAGGCGGGGGCGGTGGTGGCCTGGGCGAGGGGCTTGGGCTCGCCCTGCTTGCCGTTCTGCGTTGAGGTATTTCGGTCAGCGCGTCATGATCCTCGGTCCGTCACTCGGGCGGCTTCGCTCTCACCTCCCACTTGGCGAAACGCAGGTCCATCTCGCCGCGGCGCTCGGCGATGATTCTCTTGTCCTCCTTCAGGCTGCGGCGCACGACGCGCGAGGCGACGGCGAGGTAGCGGTTGTAGCTGGTTCCGGGGGGGGGATCGGGTTAGCATTTCCGTGCTTTTGTGCTGCCAGCGTCGGGTCCTCGGAGACGGCAGCGCCCATTGAAGGGGGTGCAATCGCAGGGACGAGATCCAATTGACTCACGTAAGACCGGCGGCTTTCCAGGCGAAGACCATTTTGGCGGTTTGTTTGGATGTTGGTTGATGATCGGTTTGGGGGGGAGGTGGGACGTAGCTTCGGCGGTTGTGATGCCAATTGAAGGTTTCTAGATTCCCCGAAGCGCAGCTCCGAGTTCGATGCCTTTGTGGCCTGAGGCAGGCATTGAGAGCCGGGCCGGGCTCCACCCAATGTCCAATGTCACCCCAGGCACTGGATCGCAGCAACTCGGCCCGGACCACTATGGCAGAACATCTTCCATGAACAGCATGCCTGAGAGACTTCGCTGCATGTTCAGGAACCGGTGATAATCGGAGAATTCGTCATTGCACGACACACTCCCGCGGCATCACGAGTGACCTTACGGTCATCAAAGTGCAGCAGGAACAGCATCAGTCACTGTTGTCGACCATGCCTGCGCTCATTTCTCCGATGCTGAACCATCTCTACTGTTCGACATCATGATCTATGGATAGCAACGAGCTTGTACCCATCAGCATCGATCAACATCAACAGCGCAGCGAACCTCAAAGTACCACTGACGCGTTCTGTATGTTCAGCTTACGCCTCTCAGCCCTGCAGGGCTGCTAGTACCCCGACGTGCCCGATCGCTGCTTTGGGCAAAAAATGCCACAACTGGGAGAGAACGCCCCAGGTCACGCAACTATGCCGCCATGCCGACTGTCGAGTGCGAGTGCGAGGACCCTACGCGGCCGTTTAGTGCCTTCCATGCCTTACTACGAGTGACACGCAATGAGGGAATGAGCCAATTAACTGTGGCGGAGGCTGCCGATGCTAGGCTCAGACCAGCACCCATGGACTACAAAAGATCACGTCGTCGCCTTCATTCTGTTAAGCTGTGTTTGATGACGACGTGTAACACTCGCCTACTGGACTACAAAGTACGATTATTTTATTGAAAGAGACCATCATCCTAATAAAAAGGCCCATTTCATTACCGATTGAGTACAGTCAAACCACAGCTCTACTCCCTTGGCAATATCAAGGATGTCCAACCCCAAGATAGCTATCATCGGGGCAGGGCCTGCTGGTAAGCTGGCGACCTGATGTTTTAGATGACATTGCCCGTGCAGTTGGCTTCCCTCATCTTAGTCCGTACAATGGCAGTCACTCGCAATTCTAACCTACCATAGGATGCCTCCTGGCACGTCTTCTGCACTTGGCCAACATCGAAGCGACAGTCTTTGAAGGCGAAGCCTCGGCAGACTTCCGGTCTCAGGGAGGGACCCTGGACTTGCACACCGAAACTGGGTTGCTTGCATTAAAGGAGGCCGGTCTTTTCCAGGAATTCCTCAAGCACGCCAGATATGACGGCCAATACATGGCCATTGTTGACAAGAAAAACAAGCACTGGTTCGTCAAGACTGCCATGGGGTTCGGCAACAAGGTCCAAGAGCGACCGGAGATCGACCGGCCCAGGCTGCGCGAGCTCCTCGCAGAATCACTACCGGAAGACACCATCAGATGGGGACACCGTCTCAAGTATGTTGAGGAGGACGGCTCTCTCGTCTTTGAGCACACCACGCTGTCAGGCTTCGACCTAGTAGTGGGTGCCGACGGAGCGTGGAGCAAGGTCCGCAGCATATTGGCACCAGATGTCAGGCCGTTGTGGACCAAAATTGGGCTTTACGATTTTAGCATTCCGGACGCGGCCGAAACAGCACCTGAGCTATGCAAACTGGTCAACAGAGGCAGCGTTTTCGCCAACAGCGACGGAAAGCGACTTTCGATCCAGCAAATGGGCGACGGCAGTCTGAACGTGTACGCTTCGGTGGTGTCGGACAACGAGAACTGGTCGTCACCGGACGTGTGCGGACATGATCCGACCGACCTCACGGCAGTCAAAAAAGACCTTTTACAAAAGTATGAAGACTGGAGCCCGGAGCTGACCGATGCCATCGTCAAAGCGGAGGGCAGATGTACACCGAGGTCGCTTTACATGCTCCCGGTCGGCTTCACATGGTCGCACCGGCGCGGCGCAACGGTGATCGGAGATGCGGCCCACCTCATGACTCCGTACGCCGGCGAAGGCGTCAACGTCGCCCTGGCGGACGCGATGAAGCTGGCAAAGGCGATTATCAGCGCGGCGGGTGACGGCTGGACGGAAAGCCTGGATGCAAGGGTCGAGGCATTCGAAAAGGAAATGTTCCCTCGCATGGAAAGGGTGCAGCGGCTGACGGAAGAGCTCATGCACGACTTCATGTTCACCCCTGGCTCGCCGCAGACGACGATCGCGACGTCCATAACAAGACACGCCAAGTTCGAGACGCCGTGGGTTTTCCACCCACTGGTGGCCGCGGGGGTGCACTCGGTCTTTTTCATGCGCAAGTTGTTCGCGCTGTAGTCTTCGAGGCGTGGCTGAGTTGCTCGCAGAGTTGAGCGAAGCACGATAGGTTTGGAGTCGGGATAAGGTCCCTGCCACGCGGTTGTCGTTTTAATGCTTTATTCCGTAATGGTTACCCATGGCATGGTGCTGGGAGCCGCTGGGATGTTGGGCGATCGCAATACTGTTCGTGTGGCGCAGTGCCCATGTCTGGACTCGCTGGCAGTTGTAACTTGTCACCCAGTGCGGGCGACCAAGAAGTCCTGTCAGTGGTTCGTAGCGCAGATCATGGAGAATTTGACGCGAACAAGCCAACGAGCTCTTTTGGCGGCGATGCAGTTCGCGAGGTGATGGTGCGCCCGAGTCATGGTGAGCCCGGCCACGAGGAAGTGTTGAAACGCCAGGCTCATCTTCCTCCGACAGTGGCTCGCAGGGTTTAGACCTCCGACGTGCGTCCTGCGGGTAGCATGACAGTGGAAGCTTGAATGCACTGACCATGCTTCGTGGCATTTGCCCGTCAGGGAGAGTCTAAAGCAAGCCAACACCTCAGGCTACCTAACCGAAGCAAGTGCCCGGACGATGCTGGATGCTGGGTGGTGGTGGTGGTGGTGGTGGTGGTGACCAGATGGGCGGCGGACGAGTCCCTCACGATGTCAGCTTGCGATGATGTGATTGACTTTTTGTGCTGGCTGCACCCCGCTCTGCATATCACAGACTGTCGTTGTTTTGAAACATTCCAGACTGTTTCATCCCAGAGATTTGTCGTCGGCTCAAGGGGGTCGACATGGTGACGAGATGGTGGATGGGTGGATGGACGAGACCGGAAGGTGAGCAGATCGAAGGGACACGCAGAATGGCATCTCGGTGGCTGGTAGTGGGCCCGTGCATCCTCGGCTACAGGGGGGTCAAGCCACCGAGGGCGCCCGTCAGGCCTCAGCGCTCCACTGTCGGGATGAGGTGACGGGCAGCAGACAGTGGGCGGCGGACAGTGGACTGGGGGCGGTGACGAGGGGCCGGGGGGGCGGCAAGCTCGTAGGGCAGCGGCAGCAGGGCACTTCGAGGTCCATTGTGTGTGTGTTTCTCCAGCGGGCTCGGGCTTGGGCTTCATTGCAACTGGGTCTTGCAAGTTGGGCCGAAAACCACCACGCACACCTCACTGAACACTGGACTGGACTGTACTCTCTCCTCGACCGACACTGGCGGCAGGCACACTGACGGCCGCGGGCAGAACTCTCCGCTTTCCGAACACGGTTCGACATTGCATGTACGGCGTACGTGCGGCGACTGTACCTCGTACGTACATACATACCCTTCACCTCGCAATTGCTGCGCGCTCTGCTCTGTCTCTGCGTCCTGCAGTCATCGCTTCAGCATTCCCGCTGCGACACTTGCAATCCGCGCACCCGAATCCGTACACTCGTCGTCCTCGACCGCCCGGAACCTCGCTCTGCGTCGCGCATAATCACCGCTGCTCCACGCCTCTTTTGCCTACCCTACGCCACCCTCGTGTGTCTCTCGCTGCACCGAAGCGGACGATCCCCCTTCCGCCGCCCGCCGATATCTTTCTCGCCCACGGACTCGGCATCGGACGAGAGTAGCTCAACATCCTATCGCACGCATAGCCAGCTTGGCAGCCCAACAGATTTCCCTCGCCGTCCTTTTCCTCGAGGGATGCTCGACGACCGTCTGCTTCAATAGCTGCCGCCCATCCTCCATCTGCGACCCGCTCCGATTTTGAGATATTGTTTTTGGTTACCTTGACCGGAGAATCTGCTCGGGGAAGAACGAGGAAGAGGAGGAAAAATACCTAATCGCGAAAACACAGCCAAACCACCGCAAATATGATGCAAGCACCGGGCCCCTCGCAGCGCATGCAGCGCCGCTCCCCAGGTGCTGAACCTGGGCCCCCACCGAATGTGCCCGTACGCTCCATGTCGCCCGGGAACGGAGTGCAGCCGCGATCCTCCAACGCTTCGAACCGGTCTGGCCCTCCGAATGGCATGAGAAGATCGAATGTGAGTTTTCTTGGCCTTCGGCTCCCTTGAGCTGTCGCTGTCGCGATGACCCGTCGCCAACCAACCCCGCCAACTAGCTCCATCAAGCCAGCTGCTGACGAGCATTCTTCCAGAACTCTACTAGTGCTATGCCGCTATCGCAAATAGAAAAGAGCGTCACCCACCTGCTGGTCGCGACGAAACAGCTCCTCGAAACCCTCACACAGTGGTCGCGCGGACAGGCCACCGACGGCCAGGTCTCGGATGTGTACGTCAGACTGGGTTACGAGTTCAACATGGCGTGCAGGGCATTCACAGCTATCAACGTGGATACCTCCGACCTGGGTAACGTCCCCGAGTTGCTGCGAAGCATACTAGAGGCCACTCTGAGCCAAGAAGCGAGCACCGAGAGCTTGGAGAAGTACCTGCCACGCATCCGAGATATCATAATCAACCTGCTCCACGGCCTCAAGCGCAAACAGCAGAAGCTGCGGCAAAAGTCGCCAAGGGACAGGGAGAGTGGGGGCTCGGGGGGAACACCCGAGCGGACGACGAGTACGAGTACAATCGGTAGCACGAATACTGGCCTTACGAATCTGCTCGAAGAGGGTATACAAAATGGCTATCGGCCTGATGCGCAGAGGGAATCGTCCCAGTCAGCCGGCACCCCGACCGCCACGTCTCCCAGCCGCCGCTACTTGCCCCCAAGGGATCAGTCGCGCGGCTCCGTCAATTCGGAGCAGTCTTCCATGTCCAGCACCACGATGCAGAACATTCCCGTCATGCCGCCTTACCCTGGAGACGAGACTTCGATGCCGCTTGCGCAGTCCGGGGATATCAATGCCGACTCTTTCCCGCCGCCTCCGCCGCCGCCAAAGCAGCAATCCAGTGCGTTCGCTGCTCTGCAAAAGGGAGGTGACCTGGAGAGAAGAGCATCTCGCAGATACTCCCAGTACCAGATTTCTAAGCACCTGGGTGGATCTGTGAACGGGGTGCCTTTGCTACCGTCACAGAACTCTCCAATTCCCAATCGGGGTCGAGGCGAGGTGCGCGAGTCGCTTCGCGCTGTTCAAACACGAGAGACCTTGCGTCAAAACCGCGCGTCCAAGCAGCCACAGTTCGACTCATCACCAGCCAGGGCGCCCCTCCGTATCGATGAGCCTACAATAGACCCAGCCAGGCCGGAGAGTCCTACCATTCAGACCCCCGAAGACAAGTACCCCAAGCCCAGCGCAACCTTGAGCGGCCCTCTCAGCGATGACCTCCCTATTATGTCGCCTGACGACGAGCCGGCGCGCAAGCCTGAGCCACCAAGTAAAGACGCGCCAAAGTCGCCAGAAGTCAAGACGCCGGAGAAGAAGCGTGACGCAACCTTCCTTCACGAGCAGTCTCCTCCGCTGACCAAAGACCTGACTCTGTTCCTACAGTACAAATCGAAAGTCAAGAAGTTTGTGCTTCCTGAGGGATACAGTGAGCTTTCCATTGGGCGGCTTCAACTGGCGTTCATTGAAAAGTTCTCTTGGAACACACAAGCAAATGGCGCCGATTTGCCAGAAATCTACATCCAGGATCCCGTTTCGGGTGTGAGACACGAGTTGGAGGACCTTTCAGATATCAAGGACCGGACGGTTCTCGTGTTGAATGTCGAGCCCCTAGACGAAGTGAAGCGCCACATCGACGACGGTATTGGGCAACTAAAGAAGATTGTCCAAGACGTGAAGCAGAATGTGGACGACCAGGGACTGGCTATTCAACGGGTTTCGGAACGTCAACAGGAGGCGGCAACGGAGATGGCTAAGCTAGCTGCAGCTCCGCCTGTGGTTTCGCCACCTGCTGACGGGTCAAAGCCTGCCGGTTTCGCCGGCGGTCGCAAGCTTGCCGCCGGCCACATGGCTGAGATCCAGAGTCTCCGTCGCGATCTGGCTGTCATGCGACAGGCTTACTCCAAGTTCCAGTCGGAAATCCAAGGCTCCATGTCCGCCATCCGCTCCAAGGCGAGCAACGTCAAGGCTGCGGTTGTCAAGGCGTCGGTTCCTTCCGTCGAGGGCGACACGGGACACGCCTACGTCATCAAGGGCCGCGAGCAGCTCAACACGGACTCTGACCGTCTCGTCACCAGAGTCGACGATTTGCAGGACTTGGTGGAGGATCTTCGGAAGGATGTGGTCCACCGTGGTGTGCGGCCGCTGCCTAGGCAACTCGAGTCCGTCGCCAAGGACATCACGATGCTTGCGAAGGAGCTCAAGAAGGTGGAGGATTACATGAAGGAGGAGAAGCCCATCTGGACCAAGATTTGGGAGAAGGAGCTTGAGGAGGTCTGCAAGGGCCGTGATGAGCTGCGCCTTATGGAGGACCTCATGGTTGATCTGCAAGACGACTTGGAGAAGGCGTCGGAGACGTTTGCGCTCGTCGAGCAGGCCACCAAGGAGCAGATGAAGGATAACGGCACCGGTGCCAGCGCGGGCACTGCTCGCAACTTTTCCAAGGGACTAAACAACCTTGGGAACAGCCTTGACCAGAACGCCGCGAAAGACGGCGTTCTTGGAGAAGTGAGGGCACTGGAACCCAACCACGAGAACCGGCTGGAAGCCATCGAGAGGGCCGAAAAGCTCAGGCAGAAGGAGCTTGAGGGCCGTAAGGGCAACGAATTGCAACGAGAACTCGCAAACTTTGTTGAGGAAGGCAAGCTGAAGAAGTCTGGCGGCTTCGAGGAGGTCGAAAGAGCACGGTTGGCCAAGGATGAGAAGATCAGGAAGGAGGTCTGGGAACGGCAGAATGGCATGGTTGCTGAGGATGACGAAGAAGTCGAGTATGAGGAGGTGGAGGAAGAGGAAGAGGAAGAAGAGCCAGGGGCCGACGGCGCTGATGCTGCGGCAGGGACCGAGGCAGAGAAGCCGCCAGCACCGGCTTGAGAGAGAGAAAAACAAGGGAGGTTCTACGTGTTATGCCCGTATGGAGGATATGTCAACCTATTTTTTTTGTGTCCGATTCTCTTCATCCACCCCGAGCACACCCCCGTCTAAATCTCGCATAGCGGAGTTTGGGTCGATTTATGTTTGCATTGCAGGATTGACTTGTTTGCCTGGCTGGCTGCATACTTTTGCGCTTGTCATGTTAGCTTTTAGCGAAGGCGAATATGGACTTTTACTTTTGCATTACAATGCGCCCTTGGTTGCTGTGAGTTGCAGTGTCAGTTTACAGGCAGGCATATTCGGGTTTAGTGACGAGAGATGAGCATGCTTGACTTACGATTCGAATAGGCCAGCGGCAACCGGTGGCTCGTCATTTATCTCCTCTTCCTCCTCCGGCGAGGTGACCCGTTTGTTGTCGATACTCTTGATTGTTGCCATTATCCTTCTCATCGTCAGATTGCACATCAACTGGACGCGCCAATATATGTGACTTTGGTTTTCCTCGCTTGGTAACACTTCCAGAGGAACTTTGGCGTCACTTTTCGAAGACAGAGGCATCGATTCGAGCGTTTGATGGTCGGTCCAAGGAAACTCTAACTGAAAACGATCCGGCTCGCCGTGTGCAAACTTGCATAGTCCTCCTTATTCTACAGCGCCCTCGCCCTCGCATACATCTCATCCTCAAAAGCCTTGATAAAGTTCTTGGTCACGCCCTCTCCAGCCGGCATGATCTGAGTGCCGAACAAACCACACAGTCCAGTCTCGCGATCGACCCACTGTCATCGACCTAGGTTAGCCCCCTCGGTCCAAAGTCTTGAGATTGTCATCACTCACCCAAAAGATGTTGGCCGCACCGCTCCAAATCAACGTCCCGTTCTTGCGGTACGTGTGACTCTCGCCGTCGATCAGCAGCCCGCCGAGGCCCCAGTCGTACTCCCGAGTGTCGGGAAAGTCGCCCACGGTCCACGAGGGCTCCTCCATCTTGTGCAGCAGGGCCTTCTTGGACGGGCTGCTCAGCTGAGGCTTGAACATCTCCGCCGCGGTCTCTGGTCGCAGCAGCTTGCCGTCGTCAACGAGGAGCGAGTGGAGAATTTGGATGTACTCGTCCATCCGCCCGTGCAGCCCCTGGCCCCCCAAGGGAGACTCCGCGCCCCCATTCAGGTGCCTCCCGGTGTAGGGGATGACTTTTCCGGTCACCGGGTCACGGGCGCTCAGGGGCCAGAGAGTATCTTCTAAGTTCTTGCCGACAAACGTAAAGGAGGTGAGGCCAAGGGGCTCAAAGATGTTCTTGCGCATGTACGTCTCCAAGTCCTGGCCCGTCAGGACCTCGACGGCGCGGCCCGCCCAGTCGATGGAGTTGCTGTACGCCCAGCCGGTCCCCGGCTCGTAGAGGAAGGGGTAGGAGAAGCGCTCCTCGACGTTGGCCCCGGAGACCGGCGTCTTCCCGTTGAGGAGCTGCCAGCGCTGGATCATGTCCGGGGACAGGAAGTCGTAGGCCGTGCCCGCGGAATGGGTCAGGAGCTGTCGGAGGGAGATGGGGTTCTTGCGGGGTGAGAGGATTGGCTCATTGTCGGAGAACCCGGAGAGGATCGGTTGAGAGGCCAGAGCAGGGAGGTGGCGGGAGATGTCCTCGTCGAGGGTGACCTGGCCGCGCTCGACGAGCTGGAGGACGGCGGTGGTGGTGATGACTTTGGTGGCGGAGGCGAGCCAGAGTGTTGCCGACGAATCCAATGGCGGTAGGTGAGATGCGTCTGAGCCAATGACTTTGGAGTAATCGAGGCGCCCTAGGCTGAGTCAGATTTGTGCAAGACACGGGGGCAACGGTGAAGGTTACCTGACTTATCCTTTGCGTAGAGGACGACTCCCGGCAAAACGCCGTCGCGGACGGCGGTTGATATGATCTCTTCAAAGGAGGACATGGCGAGTTGAGTCGCTGGTGCGATGAGATGAAATGAAGATGTCACAACACGCTTCACGAGCAAGGGGATCGTGAGAATGGATCTGGGGATGAAGAGTCGTTTAACTCTTGAATCGATGCTACGCTGTGCTGTCTGAGTGGGACTTTGATCAACCTGACCCAGGAGTCTATTGAACTTATACATGAGCCATGTGCCTCCTCCATTGAGTCTGCCCCGTGAAATGGTGTGAATGGTGCTTTCGAAATGTTCCTGCAACTCGGGCGGTTGTTGATGCGACTCCTGACAAATTGGTAGCAGTCGGGGGGTTGCTTAGACATTTGAGCATTCGAGACCCCCGTCGGGCGGTGCGGGAATCCCGCCGCCTGCCGCCCAGTGATTGGCGGTACAAATCACACTATCGCCTGGGTGTGCTGAGTAAGGTAAGCGGATTACTCCCACGGGCAGCACCCTTTTGACTGACGTGATCCGGCCAACTTCATCCCGAATGGCTAAGCGAATTTGTCGGGCTGACAGCTGGGAGAAGTGGCGTTGGAGGTCCGGACGCGGCATCCCAAGATGCTCCGCTCCGCCGCCCGGCACCTCTGCGCTCCTGATGCCCTGCTCCGTGTTACGCCCAGAACCATGTCGCATTCCAGCAGGTCGTGAGCTGCAAGTCATACTCACACGGGCCTGCTACCGAGGCGTGGATGGAAAGTAAACCTCATGCGATGAAGAACGATCTGGGAGTGTGATTAATGCCTTGAAACCGACGCAAGACCTCCCGAGCTGAGACAACAGCTCATCGTAAACCACCCTAATTCCAATTCGAGTAGCCACGCGCATTATCCGCCATCATCCACAGAAGTTCTTGGTTGACGGAGCGGGACCGTCTGTCCGGGATAAAATCTGCCGCGTCGCTCCCACGTCTCGGTCTACCCCTCGACGACGCCCGTGGTGGCCTCCGTACTCCCTTCAATCGACTCAATCATCGACAGAATCTACAGGGACATAGGGGCGGCTAACCAAGCCGACTTTCATACCCCTTCTATTTTCATTCCGTAAATCACGCTCACATTCCGGCCCCGAATCCGATGGAGCTTTAAATCAATGCACCACTTGAGTTCTGCTGATCAACGCAAATTCCATTCAAGTAGTCCTTTTGCTTGTGCATGTTAAAACACTATATATGAATACAAACCCTCTCGCTGTATCTACAAACCCCCTCACGCTGTCAACTACCCAAACCATCCGCAAACCCCCCATTCAACGACTCGTAATTTGATACATTGTGGTTATAAAACCAGCACCGGGTATAAGACTGGGTCTCCGCCGAGCAAATCGCCAACTTCCTGGATATTAGCACATCCATCCTCAGTTTGCCTGCTGTATGACTGGAGATCCTTGGATTGTGATGCCAGTTTCGCCAACGCTTGCTGAATCTCAAGCATCTGGCCACCAAAATCCGTCAGGCCAAAACGCCACGGTGCCCCCTCCATGACATCCTCATCTGAAACAGGTTGACAGCTGAGATATGTAGCCTATGGAGAAATATTGCGGGTAAACTGCCTAATCTGAGGCCATTGGGCGTAATGTCGGAGGCCTTAACCGGGCCATTCCTATCGGCCGTATCGGTCAGGCTGTCTGTCGTAGCCCTCGTGTGGACGCAGCTGACGCTGAAGCATTGCCTGCTGTTGCATTTCCCTGGGATCTCTTGGGTCTCTGGGGTCGCGACCCATCTCGCGCATTTGCATCTCGCGAGGATCAGGGGCGTAAGGGCCAGGGGGCGGGCCGCGAGCGTCGTAGACGCCAGGTGTGTGCATGCGCGGCGGCATCTGGTCCCGGGGATCTCTCGGCGCAGGCGTAGCATATCGGGTAGGGTAAGCTTGTGCCTGGGGCGGCATCGGCTCCGGCGCGCGAGAAACCGGGGGCGGGTATCGGCCCGGCATTGCGTGCTGATGTTGAGGAGGTGGCTGACCATACATGGAGGCGCCCCTGTCGTCTCGCATCGGCATGTGGTGATGCGGCGGCGGCGGTTGCTGCTGCTGCTGAGGCGGAGCGGACGCCCACGACTGTTGCTGCATTGGTCCTCCAGCTTGGGGGATCTTCTGAGCGGAGATGTGCGGCGAAGCCCAAGTCGATTGAGGAGGCGGCGCCGGTTGAGACTGTTTCGGCGGCGGGGCGTGAGACGGTGGCCAGGCAGACTGCTGCTGCTGGGGCGGCTGCGGTTGACCCATAGCATGACCCTGAGGCCCTGCGGGCCAGGCGTTTTCACGGGTTTGCGGAGGCGGCGGCTCTCGCCTAGAAGCGGACTGATGTACGGCGTACTGCTGAGGCGGCGAGCTGGCGTGCGCCGCAGGGTACGTAGCGTAGCCAGTCTGCGGCTGGTAATGCTCTCTTTGGGGCTGCGATTGCGGAGGGTACGGCTGGGCAATCTGAGGCGAGTTTGTCACGCCGGGTTGATGCTGGTATTGATGACGGTAGTAGTCACGTTCCACCGCGGCAGCTGCGGCAGCCGCATCATGCGGAGATGCCATGGACGATCTTGGCGCGCTCATATGCTGCGCCTGCGGAGAAGCTGTATATGTCGGCTTCAACGGAGGCATAGCGGACGCAGACGGGGGGGCATTCCGGCTGTAAGGATACGCCTGAGGAGGCTCACGCTCGGGTCGCAAGGGCGTAGGTGCCGGCGGCGGCGCCGGGCCTCTTGACATGGTTTGGGGAGGAGGTGTGGGCGAGGGCTTGACTTGGGCCATGTCGTTGACACGCTTGGGTTGAGGAGTGGCAGCAGGCGCAGCAGCGGCAGCTGGAGGATCATCGTTGAGAAGCGCCATGAGGTTTGACGTTTTGCGCTCCGACGGCGGCGGACGAGCCGGAGGTGCGGCAGCCGGCGGCGGTTGTGACTGTTGCGGGGGAGTGCCATAGGAATCCATATGCGTAGGCATAGGCCTCTGTGCGGCGATGGGGCGTTGGCTTGGAGGCGTCGACACAGGCGGCTGAGGATCTCCAAGCAAGCCACGACCACCGGGCTGCGGCATGGGCTGACCATAGGCTTGCGGGACTGGCGTCGGCGCACCACGAGGTGGCTCGGCAGGCTGTCTTGGCGCAACCGGAGGGGGTTCCGATCGAGGCGGTGGCACACTGCGGACTGGCTGCTGAGTGAACGAAAAGGGCTCGTAGTGATGAGGCTCCGGCTCCTGCTTCAGTCGTGGTCGTTCGGTCGGCCGCAGTTGCTCCTTGGCCTGTTGCTCTATCTTCTGTCTCTCCATTTGTTGTCTCTCCATTTGTGCTCGCTCGGCTTGTCGGCGCTCCATTTGCTGCCTCTCCAACTGCTGTCGCTCGATCTGCTGCTGCTCAATGGCCTGCCGCTCAAGCTGCTGCCTCTCCAGTTGCTGACGCTCCAATTGCTGTCTTTCAATCTGTTGCCTCTCCATCTGCTGCTGTCTCTCCAGTTGTTGTCGTTCCATCTGCTGTTGCTCGATCCTCTGGCGCTCGAGCTGCTGCCTCTCAATCTGTTGTCGTTCGATGGCCTGCCTCTCCAGCTGTTGCTGCCTCTCGGCCTGTTGTCGGTCGATTTGGGGTTCGGGCTGCGAAGGCTGAATAGGTTGGGCAGCAGCCAGAGGTCGCTGCTGCACAGGCTCGCTGACAGGGGTCGCAGACGGCTTTTGAGAGATTCTGACTGGCTGAGGCGGTTGGGTCGATTCTCGCTCTCTCTCCTGGAAGCCGAATGCTGGCTGCTGAGGGGCTCTGACTGGACGGGTAATGGGCGATCCGGACTGCGTGACGACCGGCTGAGCAGCAGGATGTTGAGGCTGAACGGCTACCGGTGCGGCCTGAGGAGGCTGGGCAGGAGCCGGAGTGGCAGCTTGAGATGGAGGAGCCTGCACCAAAGGCTGCTGCTGCTGTTGCGGTTGCGATACAGGTGCAGGAGTGATGGGCATGGGAAAGCGGCCGAAAGGCGGGTTGGCTGGTGCCGCCGGCTCAACCTTGGGTGTGACAACCTCACTTGGCGGCTCCGCTGTGACGGGCGCTGCAGGGGTTGCAGGTGCTGAGGTTACCACAGGTGCCGCAGGCGCAGAAGCGAGCGGTCGGTGAGATCCGCCGGGCGTCGAGTCGTACTTTTTGCGTCCTCCCACAGTGGGTGGTGGCGGATCAGGCAACTTCTCTCCCCTGCTCTTCTTTGCCTCTGCGTCCGCAACCAGCTGCTCCCACTCCGTCTTACCCTGGTCCCTCTGCCGAACGAAGTAGTTCTTGACCATGACGGCCGTCTTCGAACCCATGTGGGCGGCAATGGCTGCCCAGTCGTGCCCAAATGACTTGAGGAGGCCAGGGAAATCGTTCGCTTCAGACACACTCCAGTAGCTCGATGCTGTGCTCGGGGGGCGACGTTCGGGCTGCGGCTGAGCGATATCGAAGGTCGCGATAGTCGGCTGCGCCGGGGGTGGTGGCGGCTCTGGCCGAAGGGACGGAGGCGCCATGACTTCGGATATGGCTGTAGGGGTGATGGAAACGGGGCGCTCCTGGGGAGTCAGGGGAGGCTGGGCTGCTGGGAATGGCGGTTGTACACCAGACGTAGGAACCTCAAATTGCGACGGCAGTCGGTTTTCCATCGGAACGGGGGGTGGCGGTTGGAATTCGTTGTTCTGAACTCTCGAATTCGAACGAGACCGTCCCTTGCCCGAAGCTGGCGTCGGAGCCGCGGCGAGAGTCTGCTGTGGCTTGGCGGCCTTAGGTTCCTTATCCTTTGCCGCTCTTCTGCCCCTCTTTCTCCCGTCCGGCTTGTCCGGGTCTGCCTTGGCACCACGGCGACCGGGCGTGCCAGCAGGAGTGGCGTTCTCGGAATCCGTGGGCGGCTGCTCGAATCCCCACGTCGGAGCGGCAGCGCGGCGGGGCCGTCTTCTCTCTCCATTCTCGCCGTTTTCTTGATTCTCTTCGCCCTCATTCTCGGCATTGCCAAGCTCAGAAACGAGAGCGCTGGAGCGGGTCTTACCTCTGCCCTTCTTACGGCGCTTAGGTTGCTTCTTAAGCTTCTCTTTCAGGTTGAGCTCCTTCTTCATCAAGTAGTAGTACTGAATGCATGCACCAAAATTGCGCTTCGGGACATTTTCAGCCACAACACCCCATTGCTTGGGGTTGGTGAGGTATCTCTTCTCGAAAAGCTCTGCTTCCTCCGGCGTGAAGTTGTTGACGGGCGGCAGGATCTGCCAGGCGGGCACGAGTTTCTCCACGGGCGTAAATCCGGTGACGTCCTTGAAAAATTCGGCGTCCCTGTCCTCTTGGGTCCAGTACATTTCGGGAATGACAGCTTCCTTATCGCTGCGGTTCTTCTCCAGCATGGCACGCTGCTCTCTCTCTTTGCGTTCCTCATCTTCCCTCATAGATGCTTGCAAAACTCTTTCTAAATCACGCTCGCTCGCGTACCGTCTGCCGGCCCCTCTGCCTTCTGGCTTGAGTTCCGGGGGAGGGGGGATGGGGATGTGCTTCTCGGGTGTCGGCAAGCAGCTTATAAAGGTTTCTCGACTCTTGACAGCTATCGGATCGCTGGAAACAGTAAAGTCAAGGTACTTGACGTAGTTGTCCGCATAATCCTTGCGCAGTTCCTCTTGTCCAGCCAGCTTTTCCAGTGAGATTTTGTTGAAGTGCTCCATAATGAAACTATCAATCATGGGGTCGGAATCGAGAGACTGCAAAAAGTCCCGGTCCCGGTGCCAAGGTCGACAGCTGTATTGGGGCAGACTGTCAATCGGAGGCGTTGCTGAAAATTGACGGATTGAGTCGATGAGCATCGCGTCTGCATCCTCCGATTCGGTCGAGTTGTCGTCCTCATCGTCTTCCATCTGCGACGGCGTACTTGGAAGAGCCTTATCGCCTTCGATGGTCTCAATCGGCACACTAGGAGGCTGAAGGAGCAATGGCTGACCATTGATGACTGATCCCTTGGGCTCCTCATGCTCGACGATCGGTTCAGCAGCCGGCTTCTCCGGCTCGGTCACGTCTTCCATGGCGACGTCTGCGTCCTTGGGTTGATCGGGCGCTTGGATGGGAGGCGCGGAGAGAATAGGTGTTGGCTCGTCGACGTCCATTTCCTCAGTCTTTGGCTGCGGCTCCGACACACTGGGAGCCATTGTAGGCTCTTCGGCCTTCTCGCTGTCAGCTCCGGGGGCCGGCTCGGCGGGCGTTTCGGTAGGTTGTTCGACGATTTCCTCCGCTGGCTTCTTGGGCTCTATAACCTCCTCCTCGACCAGCTTGTCTGTGGTTTTCTCAGATGCCTTCTCGGTCGGCTCTTCAGCGGGCTTCTCAGCGGGCTTCTTGGTGACTTTCTCCTCTTCAGTTGTCTTTTCGACGGGCTTTTGGACTTCGATATCCATTTCAACCTCGGGGCTAGGTTCCCGTGTCGGCTCTACAGCTGCCTTTGGAGCTGGTGTCGGTGACTTTTTATTGTCCTTGGGAGGCGTCTTGGCCTGCACTATTGGACTCGGGGCTTTAGGTGTCGTTTCGCGCTGCTCGACAACCGGCGACTTGACTGGCGTCTTCTCCTTGGGAGGCTCCACAATCTCTGGAACCGGCCCTAGCATGTCGATGAGACCTTCGGACTCCGTGACAATAGCCGCCATCACGTCGTGAGAAAACTTTGCGTATCGGGCAATGACCCGATCAGGTGCGCTGTCGGCCGCGTCCTGTAATTTTTGCAATTGGGCTTCCTCCTTGGCAATCTCATTCGCGAAGTACTCCCCGTAATCCTCGTCATCATCGGACTCGGACGTTTGCTCCGATACGGGCGCTGATGGCTCTT
Organism: Colletotrichum tropicicola; assembly: GCA_025962755.1. NCBI lineage: Eukaryota > Fungi > Ascomycota > Sordariomycetes > Glomerellales > Glomerellaceae > Colletotrichum > Colletotrichum tropicicola. The sequence goes on from JAOWMA010000314.1 coordinate 39,483, forward strand.
GGGGTGGCAAAACAAACCGGACTCTCGGTACTGACATTCGACTGTGCCTTGCGGGTTTGGTTGGTTCATCATGACTGTTCACCTCGCCTTCCTCAAGCGATGGCCTGTCGGAGAGAGCGGTCTTTTCATCTCCTCTCGAAGAGGGCCGGTACTCCTCATGTCCGTGCGCATCGGTCCCTGTCATGACGGTGTCCCTTGAAACGTCTGGATGTTCTGCATCCCGATCCATCGACGCTCTGGCCGAGTAGCTGTCCCTCTCGGATTTGATGATAATTTCGCCAGGCTCGGGAAGGTTGAGCGACTTGACTGACCCTTCTGTGGTCGAGGCGTGAGAATCGGCCTTCGCATCGCTACTGCGGGGGCGCCTGTCGTAGTCACCTGAGTCGGCCGGGACGCTGTCGTGCCTGAAGGGAACAGGCCGTTGCTGCTGAGCGAAGCTCTGCGATCTCATAATCTTGGGCGATTCGGGAATCTTCTTACCCGCCAGTGCTGGGTTGATCCATTGCTTGCTGGACGGCCGCTGTTGCTTTTGTTGCTGGGCTCGGGGACCGGAGGGAATGGGTGGGCTCCCCTCAGGAAGATTCAGCTTGGCCGGTCCCGTGGGTGGTGCCGGGAACTCGTTTCCACCAGAATGGCCTGCCGAGACGGGTCTCTCGGAGTTGAACGCCCTCGGGGCCGTAGGGGGCAGTTTGCCGGTGCCCCCAATAATGGGTGATCCGTCAGCGGCGCCGACATTTCTGCTGGGAACCGTGCCGAATGCAGGTGCCGAGGGCGCTAAAGGTGGCGGCGATATATCCTTGGTGTTTGGTGACGGTGCTTGCGAAGACGCGCCGCGATCTCGGTCTCGGTCGCCTTTGGGCCTCAATAGTTCGCGATCACGGGGATCACGGTCGTCGCGGGGATCCCTACGGGCGTCGGAGTCGATCCATCGGTCGCCGCGGTCCCGGTCATCTCGGTCGCGGCCCCAGCGCCCTTCCTGAGAGCGGCTACGGGGGGCGAAGCGGTCGCGGTCGCGGTCGTCGTAGAATCCTCCCCGTCCTCTACCTCTGTCACCCCAGCCTCCACGCCCTCTGTCTCTTCCCCCTCGGAAGCCGCCACGAGACATGGCGTAAGGGGGGTCGGAATTGGATGAGCCGGCGGAAGGGGGGCCGCCATCCCTCGAGCCTCGTCTGGATCTCTCGGCGTCGACACCTAACGGGGGATCCCTATCGCGAAAATCTCGCTGCGGTGGTGATCGGCCTCTACCCGGCGACCGTGGCCTTCCTCGGTAGCCTTCTCTGTCGCGCCAATCCCTGTCGCGCTCACGCTCGCGACTTCGCTCGTCTCTGTAGGGACCATCGCGTCGGTCTCTGAAATCAATGTCGCGGTCTCGTCCGCGATCCCTGCTGTCGTCACGGGACCAACCTCGGCCACGGCCTCTGCCTCTTCCCCTGCTGAATTCACCGGCATAGCCACCACCTCTAGGGCCGCTGGGGGGATCAATCAGTGCTTTGGGCCCGCGCGGAGGTTCGCGGGCGAGGTTGTCTCGGAATGAATCTCTGTTGTTTTGAAAAGCGCCGGTGTTGGAACGGGCCTCGGCGGATGAGCGACGGCGGTCGCCATCGCTGTACTGGGAGGCGCGTTCATAGCGATCCGGCGAGCGGTCGCGAGGCGATCTCGAGCGACGATCCCCGTCATACCTCGAGGAATATCTCGAAGCCCTATAGAGATCGTGATTAGCACCAAAGGGCCGGTCGACGGTACGCCTCGCATCCGCATGACGCCGCGAGTGGTCATGTGGCGGTCGCATCTGGACGTCTAGTAATTCTCGCGAACGCAGCCGACGAGCAGACGACGAGGCATGCGTGGTGGGCGGATTGACTGGAGTCACAGGCGATGGTGTTTCGGGTTTGTTGTCTCGACTCACATCGCGCTAGGCCGGGCGACAGCCCTTAAAGTTGGCTATGGAAAAGGTCCAATACCATATGCGTAGGGATTGGGACGTGGAACCAGAGAACCTTGGTCGTCGTGGGTCGTGGAAGACTTTTGGAGTGGTCGGGCTCCAACCTCGGATAAGCGTGTGTCGGTGGCCTCGCTGCTCAGGAGGTTACGCAGCCGGTTGGGTTAGGTCGATGCGGGAAGCGGACACGGCGGGGAGTGGGTGCATCCGCCAGCGGGTCGCCGTGCTGGAGCAGCTGGATCGAGTATCGATGGACGAGGATCAGAATAAGGATGGGCTTCGTCGGGGTAACGCTGCAGGATGGCGACTGTTCGGACGGGCTGGAAGCGCAGAGATGCGACGCACTCCTTGGGGGGGTGCAATCGTGTGATGTTGAAGGATTGAAGACGGCACCCCGGCCACGTTCAGCCTGCAAAATACGGTTCGCGTGCAGTGGCGCTTAACTGGCACTGGATTGGATCTCAAATCCGCCAGGCCAGGCGGCAGGCGAGCTTTTGCCGCCGGCCGCGCTAGGCCGCATTGGGCCGCTAGCGGGACCCCCGGCAGTTCACAGTCGGGCCCTGCCAATTTCAAGCCCGAGTCTTGGACACAGGGTGTGGTGGCCTGCTGCCCTGGCCTACCTAGTACCTACCTACCTTAGGTACCTACCTAGGTACCCAGGTGGGTGCCTGGGATGGGGGCCCACCTGGCCGCCCTGGCACCTGGCCACCGAAGGTGAGAAGGCTCCACCTTTCCGTCAAAATTCTTTGCAGAGTGGAGCCCGGCCGGCCTGTGAACATCACCGCCGTGGAGTCTCTCCCGCCCACGGACTGGATGGAGCCATGTGGTGTGTCTGTGACTCTGTGTGGATGGACTTTTTCACAAGGCGCTTCCTCAGCACGTCTCTCGCATCCCGACCGAGTCTTGTTGGAGTTGAAACTGAGACAGGGTTTTGTCTGTCACCGCCCGTGAGGTAGCTTTCCATCGCAGCATCTCCGCCAATACTTGTGCCCACAATTCCAGATCGCCACTCACTGGTATGTAGCTGCAGGGTGGGCTAAGACAATAATCTCATCCATCTTGAACCACCATTACCAGGTCACGACTGATCCGTGTCCAGTCAAGCGTGCGAAACAGGCAACATGGCGTCCCAAGGAAACCCCAATGCCCCGCCGGCGGCCGCAACCGATGCCGTCCTCGTTGTCTCCGAGGAGATGCCCGAGGGCGCCCAGAAGGTCGAGGAGCTGGACTTTGACGATATCAAGGGGCCCGTCACCGCAGAAGATCTCTTCAATGGCATGCGTTACATGGGCTTCCAAGCCTCGTCTCTGGGCGAGTCTATCCGGATCATCAATGACATGGTAGGCGCCTACTCCACGCCGTTGTGATGCGCCCCCGCTGACATGGGTGAAAGAGAGCGTGGCGAGACCCGGAGACCGGCGACAAGACCACCATCTTCCTGGGCTACACCTCGAACATGATCTCGTCCGGCATGAGAGGAGTCTTTAGGTGGCTTGTCAAGCACAAGCACGTCTCCGCCATCGTCACAACCGCCGGTGGTGTCGAGGAGGACTTCATCAAGTGCCTCGGCGACACTTACATGTCATCCTTCAGCGCCTCCGGCCCTGAGTTGCGCAAGAAGGGCCAAAACAGAATCGGCAACCTCGTCGTGCCCAACTCGAATTACCGTGAATTCGAGGACTGGGTCGTGCCCATCTTTGACAAGATGCTCGAGGAGCAGGAGGCCAGCAAAGGCACCGACGAAGAGATCAACTGGACGCCGTCCAAGATGATCCACCGTCTGGGTAAGGAGATTAATGACGAGCGCTCCGTCTACTACTGGGCGTGGAAGAACGACATCCCCGTCTTCTGCCCGGCGCTTACGGACGGAAGTCTGGGAGACATGCTCTACTTTCACACGTTCAAGGCGTCGCCGAAGCAGCTCAAATGCGACATTGTCGAGGATATCCGTCGTATCAATACCATGTCCGTCCGCGCGAAGAGAGCGGGCATGATTATTTTGGGCGGCGGTGTCATCAAGCACCACATTGCGAACGCCTGCCTCATGCGCAATGGCGCCGAGTCGGCCGTGTACATCAACACTGGTCAGGAGTTCGACGGCAGCGACGCCGGGGCTCGTCCGGACGAGGCCGTCTCTTGGGGCAAAATCAAGATCGGGGCTGACGCCGTCAAGGCATGTTGCATATCTGGCTCTTCGACTCAAGTCAATGTACTAATTGTTTCTACAGGTTTATGCGGACGCTACCTTGGTCTTCCCCTTTATCGTAGCAAATACCTTTGCGAAGGACCGCCAATAGAGAAAATAGATCAACAAGGCCATTCTAGCCCAAGCCACTCGGTCATCCATGTCGCACGTCACTTAGGTGAAAGACATTTAAAAGTGGGTTTCCTGCGTCATCCTCAATCTACCTTTGTCATGTAAGTTGGCGATCTCTGGTAAGGCCTTTGATTCTTAAAGATCGGTTAAAGCTTGGCTTCCCTCTGTCTCTGCCTCGACCTCTCTATCACTAGAATTGCCATCGTTGCCTTGTGTGTCACCAGTATTTGTGGCGCATCCACAGAGGCAGCCGGGACAGTGGAGACCACAAACGCAGCAAAAGCAGCAGCAGGATGCAACACCATTGAGGCAGTTGGATGAGTGAACTCTTCTTTGGCAGTTGTCAGTACAGAATCGAACTCAATGCAGGGACATGGGTGTTGTGTTACTCCTCTCTATTGTCCTCCTGCTCCGTTTCTTGATCGTCAACTTCGGATTCGGATTCGGTCTCATCTGGATCGAAAGTGCCCGACGACACTGAAGAGCTAGGGCTGGAGTGTTGTCTTTCCGTCGGATCCCTGGTCGGCTGAACATCATCTCCAGAGGTTGTGAAGGCGACATCACTGTCAAGTGGAATACTTAGTGACCGCGATGTGGTAGGAGACACTTGAACTGGAGCTGTCGTCCTGCAGCTGCTCTCAGGGAAGCGGCAAAGCAACAATCGATGTTCAACGTGCATCTGGGCAATCCCAGAAGACCCGAATGGAGGAATGCGCGTGTCTTCGGGGGAAAAGATCCCACGCGTGGTGAACGCATCATCAGTAGACCTTGTCTCGGGCGCAGGCGTTGTTCCAAGTGTTGATGGACTTTGTGGCGCGGTGGAACAGGTTTGCTCCGGACATGTTGAGTCGCTGGCGAGTTGCCGAAGTCCTGCGGCTACTTCAGGTGTCGTTGACGACCTAGAGCTGCCGTGTCCACCAGAAACGGCACACTGGTCTGGCCCTGTCTTTTGATTTCTTGGCATAGATCGATGCCGATGTGGAGTTCTAGTTTCGACGTTGGAACACTCTGACGATGCCAACATGGTGAACGTGATCCAGCGAGCCAAGGAGGAAAGCACCGACGGTCACTTTCAGAGGCATAGTTTCTTATACATGAATCGAAAAGTCGATTGACTTGAATTTCCGGAGACGATGCCTCCCTACCTAGGGTATCGAAAGCTAAATGAACCAAAGTTCACGTTGGATGGTCAATGGACTTCTGCTAATGCCTGAGAGACCTCGCCAAAACCACGGTTCGAAGCACGCCGACGAGAACAAGATTGGAACGATTTCTGGTTCAAAAACACCGTTTTGCGGAGACTTAGCACTCGGCACGGATGAAGTCGTACGGATACCAGAAACAGACCTGCTCAACGACGCCACTCGGCCGAGTCGGGTCTGGGGAAAGTGGCAACGGGCCGCTGCTGCGGTGCTCAGATCGTGACTTCGTGGGTGCATCGTAGTACCACGATTCCCTGGTTCAAGGCTGCAGATCGGATCTGAGTTTATCTACCGCCGACCGCAAGGGTTGTGAGTCTCCGGCAAAATCTCGGTCTGCAGTGAGTCCGAATGGACTGAATACCTCAGGTAGCTGGCGTTCCTTCCAGAAGGGACGTGGAAGCCGAGGGACCTGCATCGTTGAACGGCAACACACGTGATCTTATCGATAAGCCAAGTCTGCGCGAGCAGACAACCCGATTCCTCTAGAACCTGGAAGCTAACTGTTGCATCCACCCAACTTTCTCCACGATCCATCATTGTTTATTCCATCCTCACTCGGTGGCGTGAGAAGCTGTCTTTGCGAATTTGGGAAGCGCGTCGTCGCGGCTGGCAAGATGTCGTCAATCTACAATCTCGAGCCGCAGCCGACGGCCTCTGTCATCATGCACACGACGCAGGGCGACATCTCGGTTGAACTTTTTGCGAAGCAAACGCCACTCACCTGCCGCAACTTCCTCCAATTGGCCCTCGACGGCTATTACGATAACACAATCTTCCACCGACTCGTCCCCGGTTTCATTCTGCAGGGAGGCGACCCGACCGGCACCGGCAATGGAGGAGAGTCGATCTACGACGGTGGCGCGTTCAGCGGCGAGCTGGATCCCTGGCCGATGGATCAGCGGCGTGGACACAATGCTGGTCCTACGGGTATCGGATTCAAGGACGAGTTCCATTCGCGATTGAAGTGGAATCGGCGTGGACAGCTGGGCATGGCGAATGAGAGCAAACCGGACACGAACGGCAGCCAGTTCTTCTTCACTCTCGACAAGGCCGACGAGCTCAACAACAAGAACACGCTGTTCGGACGAGTGGCTGGCGACACGATTTACAACTTGGCAAAGATGGGCGAGAGCGAGGTCAATCCTGGCACCGACCGGCCAACATATCCCGTCAAGATCACGAGCATTGAGATTCTCGTCAACCCGTTCGAGGACATGGTGAAGCGATCTAGGGTAGCGACCCAGGCACCCAAAACCGTCGTCGTCGAGAGGAAGAAGAAGAGAAAGGGGGGGAAACAACTTCTGAGCTTCGGTGACGAGGAGGGGGACGCCGAGGAGGTCCCTGTTCTGAAAAAGACCAAGTTCGACACGAGGATTGTTATGGACGTGGAGGAAGAGGAACCCGTCGAGAAGAAGCCAAAGTCCAAAGCAAAGACGAAGACGAGGGTGGACCAGGTGGAATCTGCGCCGACCCCGAAAGACGAGCCCGCACCTGTCGAGGAGAAACAAAAGACACAGCCGAGAGAGCCGCTGTTGGAAGAAAAGACGCATGATGTTCCCATTCGGGATCTCGACTCCCCGTCCCCGGAGGCCGAGGATCGAAAGCCAAAGTCGGCACTTGAAAAGACGAACGAGGAGATTGCGGCTCTCAAGGCGTCAATGAAGCGGAGCATTCATCCCGAGCCTGTGAGAGAAACCAAGAAATCAGCTCTCGAAAGCCTGATTCCGGAAACATCGATCAGGGGCCGAAGGAGGAGACCGGGTGGAAACGCGAGCGCCCGCGAGGAGCAGCAAGCGCTCGATTTCTTGAAGGCGTTCAAGTCGAAGCTGGAGCATGCTCCGGAGGGGAAGGAGAGCGGACCTGTCTCCGTTGATGAGGGGAAAGACGCCAAGGAAGCGGCCGGAGGAGACGAAGAAGCGGAATTGTGTGATCTGCACTTTATTGCCGATTGCCAGAGCTGCAAGGCGTGGGACCAAGCTGCAAAGGAGGAAAGCGACGACGAAGGATGGATGTCTCATGCACTCAGTTTCAAGGCCGATAAGCTAGGCAAGGACCTCAGTTACCGCAAGAAGGCCGAAGAAGAACTGGTGGTGATTGATCCCAGGGAAAAGGCCCGGACACTCCAGGAGGAGAAGAAGGCATCTCGAGAGGCCCGGAGCGGAAACTCCGGACGGGAATGGGACCAGGCACGGAATGCAAAGATGGCGAGAGCTTCGGCCCTTGCGGGCAGAGGAGCCAGGTAACGGACAGGCCAAGCGACAAGGGTGTAATGCGACTCTGGGGAGCGCATAGTAGGAGAAAAAACCAATGATACCCCTGGAAAGTGCAGAGAATGGATTTCGAAAGTTCAGGTGCGCGTTAGTCATTGGGTTCCGTGATGCTATTCAGACCACAATTGAATTGGGACCGTGCTGCGGGAGTTGAGATCGAGAAATAAGCTAGGAATCGGGGAAAAATGACGTTGCAAATGCGAAGCTCCCCGCAGGCTCCACAAATCTCATCGCGATGGCCTCAGAAAGGACGGCGTGTCACCGAGAACAAAACGGAAGTTCGGCCGAGTCCAGACCCCTGGAACAGCACAAATGGGTGGGACCAGCTGCTGGCAGCTGCGAGCTTATGCGTCTGGGGCCACCTGTCAGCCCGGGCTGATGCTGCGAAATGCAATGACCACAGGCCGCGAAGGGATAGCGGGTCGGCTTGTTCGGGCTACAGCACTATCCTCACGTGACGAAGCCGGTGAGCTCAGACTTGAAACTGAAAGCTGATTGGGCCGGACGATCTGTCCCGTGCCCAAGGGGCCATATCCTGACCAACTCGAGGGTCCTGAACACCCGGCCTGTGAAGGGTGTGTGGATGGGGCTCTCTTCCAGGGTCTCCACCCGGCTTCAAACTCACCTAGCCTTGGGTAATGGGCATGGTCTTGATAACATGCCCGGCATCCTCGTTCAGACGGTGCATCCAGAGTCCAAACCAATCTTTATATCTAGAGCGTCTGAAGCTGTCTTGTCTCTTCCTGAATCATCCAGACGACAGACAAGTGTCTCAATCGTAAGGCACAGAGTTTAACTCATTATTTTGCTTCCACTCTCTACCTTTTCTACCGTTCACCCTAGACACACCTACACACAGTAAACGCAGTGTGTACCGTGTGTCCCCCCACCCAAGTACCTACCTACCTACCTCAAGGAGGAGGAAAAAAAAAAAAACCAGCGACGCGCCCGCCCTGCAGCACCACCGCTGACTGACTGACGCCTGACACCTGACGCCAACACCAACGTCTTACCTCACCTTGACTTGCCTTACCTAACACTGAACTCACCTCTCCGCCAAAAGAAGCGGATCACCCATTCAGAGCTTTCGCACCGCTGTGCCCTCTGACACCGAGACAACCGCATCCTTGCGCCGAAACTGACGCCCGCCTTATTGCAACAAGGCTTCTTTGCCCGCCCATAGTCCGAATTGTCGTTGTCGGTTTCTCCCACACAACAGACCTCCTTTGCGAAAGATTCCCCAGGCTTCTGGCGATTGACTTAGGCTCTGGCCTGCCTGTCTTTGACGGCCGTGACATACACGAGGCGACACCTGCGTATATAGAGTCGACGTGTGCCTCATCTGCCACGCCCTGGAACCAGCGCGCCCGACCGACGACCGACGATATTCTCTTCGCTTCCCACAAGAACTGGTCCTGCGCAAGCGACAGGCGCCCTCCCGCCGCCGCTGCATCTTCCCGACCGATCCATCCGGCCTTGGTCCTGCAATTCGATTGCGCTCAGGACGTGGTTTCGTGCCACTCTACGAGGCTGACAGGCAACCTGCAGCCTGGAATCAGCACCCGACAGCCGCCACCCGCGACACCGTCAAACGAGCCTTGTTGAGAAGGACCCCGCAGCAGCTATCGCGACCCGAGGCTCTGCACACCCGGCGACCAGGCCGACTTCGACGGCCCTCGCCCCGACATCTGCATCCACCAGATGCACATCCCTATGTCTTCGAACCCCCGAAAGCGACCAGCCCCAGGAACATCACCAGCCATGCCGATGCCAGCAGTGCAGCCCCCCTTCCCCAGCCCAACGGGCGATCAGTTTCTGCGATGGGGAGGAGCGGACGGAACCGCCCTTGTCGACGGCACCGCCCCCCAGGCTGTGAACTCGTATGGCATTGTCCCCGGCCAACAGCAGCAGTTCGTGCAGCCCACACCGAGCCCTAACAATGCTCTTGCCCGGCGACAAATGAACAGGGCACTCGTCCCGACCGGTGCGAGACCAAACTTCGATTCGGCAACTGACCCTTGGTCGTTCGTTGGCGAGGACTCTGCACTCCTGCAACAACAACAAACAAACGGCAACATGACCAATACTGACAACATCGAAGTCTTGGAAGAGATGGCCCGCAAAGCCATGAGGGAGGCACAGCAGAAGCGGAAACAGATCCCGCCTTTCGTCCAAAAACTGAGCAGGTCAGCGCAATTCGTTCCCTCCTAATGCCATCGCCGCATTGGGGGAAATTTCTAATGTATATCATACTGATCTTTCCTTAGCTTCCTGGACGACGACAAGAACTCTGACCTCATTCGATGGTCCGAGAAGGGGGATTCATTCATCGTCCTGGATGAGGATGAGTTCGCGAAGAAGCTGATACCAGACCTGTTCAAGCACAACAACTATGCCTCTTTCGTCCGACAACTCAACATGTACGGCTTCCACAAGCGCGTGGGCTTATCCGATAACTCGATGCGTGCCAGTGAACGCAAAAACAAGAGCCCCAGCGAGTACTCGAACCCATTCTTCCGTCGGGACCACCCCAACCTGCTCTGGCTCATAAACAAGCCCAAGAGCGGAAACAAGGGAAAGAAGGGCGCCAAAAGCGCCGAGGTCGAGGGTGACAGCGAGGAGGATGTGACCATCGACGACGGTGTTGCACAAGGACTCGGCGCCACCAGCGCTCCGTCAAGCAGGGCCCTGCCACCGTCGGGAGACATGCCACTGCAGAAGAAGGAGATGGCCATGATTCGCGAAGAGCTGGCTAAGCTGCGGGAGCAGCAAAGATTGATCATGTCTGCCATTCAGCGCATTCAGCAGGACAATTCCGCACTGTACAACCAGGCAGTCGTTTTTCAGAGCCAGCACGACCGACACCAAAATTCTATCAACGCTATCTTGAATTTTCTGGCCAACGTCTTTAGGAAAACGCTTGAGGATCAAGCAGGAGCGCAAAGCGTTAATGATCTGTTGGCTAGCATCATCCCCAACGCCAACAACTCAAACTCCGTGCCCCAGGGAAGCGTGGTCGATCTTGGAGACTTCATTCAGTCGCAGACTGGTGCTGGAAACAACCTGAATCTTGCAAAGCGCAGACAGGCGCTTTTGCCCCCTGCGCCAGATCACGGTCGCGCCAACACGGTTTCCCCATCCCCGGCATCCAGCACTCCCACCCCGCAGCCTTACAGCAATCGGGAGATGGGCACGGTCACAGAACTCTTTGACGCTTCGCCCGGCGATCATACCTCACCCAGCAATTACCTAGCGCAGGAGCTGGAGACGAATCCCCATGAGAGCATGATGAAGATTATCAACAATACCAATGCCAACAGCACAGCCGGCATCGACTTGCCTGAAGTCGTCAACAACACCCCTGCAACCATGAGCAATGACCAGCGAAATCAGATGCTCAACATCATGGCTGGTCGGACCTCTACCCCGGTTTCCAACGCCCGTACCTCCGCCAAACCTTCCGTCTCTGCTTCGCCGAACCCGCCTGCCCCGTCCGTCTCCGCCACTCCTGACGCAGCCGCTATGCCAGCTACATCGGGCCTTTCACTGTCCCCGATCATGGGCTCTGTCGAACCGCCGCCATCGCTGCAGCAGATCAATTTCAACCAAGCTGATTTAGCTGCCCTTCAGCGCATGCAGGAGGAGCAGGCTGCCAAGCTGGATCATCTCTCAAGCATGCTGGGACCCTTAAGCCCCTCAGGTCGGATACCTGGTATTGATGAGAACGGCAACGTCAATTCCCAGAATAGCTACTTTGGAAACGACCTAGACATTGACCAGTTCCTCAACGCTGACGCTTTCCAAGGCGATGATGCTTATTCGGGCGTCAATTTTAACGGCGATGGGTCCGACTTCAACTTCACCTTGGACGGAGCCGCCCCTAACGGCGGTGTGAGGGATAGCAATACCGCCAACACGCCGAGCTCCGCCGGGACTGAGGAAATTCCACGCGATGGTTTTGACGCGTACAACGGCAGCCCTGATCGCGGTACTAAGAGGCGCAGAGTGGGTTGAGAGCTGGCGGACGATGCCCATCACTCTTACAAGCCCTTTATGACTTTTCTTTTCACCGACACCAACAGGGGTTCGGCTTCAGACTATTTGCTTAATGACAAAACGGCGGGTCTTTTTTGCAGGCAATTTAGGGAGGCGGGTTTTGATTGCTTTGGAGACTATGATATCCAGAAATTGTGTTTTTCTTCTTCCTTCTGGATCGAGGGAGGATGGGACGGGCGGGTTCGCATCAGGGAAAGAATATCGCGATGAGTGCGCTCGCTAAGAGATTGCCTTGGGCTGTGTAGAGATGGCTCACTTTTTTTCCTTTGGGCACCTGGGAACTCTCTGAAAACGTAGAATAGACTCGCTGCTTCAAACAGGAGCATACAATGCCAGTCTTTATGAATTTCAGCGGCTTTGCATCGGACAGGCTCCATTTCAAACGAATATTTGGCAAACGGCTCGCCGTCATTATGAATGTTGCCTATCCCGCCCGGTTGGGGATTTTCCGTCATGTTATTTTGATGGTTGGACTGTCTGATACACCTCTTTCATGGCGCCAAAAAATTCTCAAACACTGTTCGTGATATTGTTGGTTTCGTGTTGACCTATACTTATTTATCTAGTCCACATCGCTCCCTTGACCTTGGGATGCAGAGGCGTCTTTGGTGTCCGATCGTCTCACAGAGCAGGTAAGGGTAACTCATGCGCTCCAGTTTCAACATTCCTCCACTCATAGACGATGCAAAAAAGTCGCAGATGGTGTGCTACTACCAGGTCACCAAAAGCCAGTCCAAGGATCCCAATGTATTGTCTCAGAGTCAGCCTCCCGCCCGTCCAGGGCACCGCAGAGCGGCAAAACTTCATGATGCTCTTCCGCTCGCGCCACGAGTTCCGCCGAAGGACCCGCACGGAGCACGACCTGGCCATGTGGATCCTCGGCGCCATGCCCGCGCAGTACCGCAAGTGGTACGACCTGCGGCCGCTCTGCGCGTGGCGCGAAGACTGGGCGGTGCGGGTGCTCTGGCTCGACGTGCGGGAGGAGCGGGAGGTCGCGCTGCCGGCGGCCGGGGTGATGACGCTGCACGGGGTGTCGGGGTCCGCCGAGTGGAGGTACGGGAGAGGCTGGCGGCACGAGGCTGACATGGGGGTTTTGGCGGATCGGTTGTGGAACGACGTGCTCTGGGTCACGGAGCGCGGTCGGGAGGATGTGCCGCTGCCTGGGAAGGAGGTTGTTGTTGACTTCTCGGGGGTGTTTGAGAAGGACCGGTGGGTCTGACGCGGTTGAAGTAAGCAGCGGTCTGCGGCCATTTTCACGTAAAACTTTCAATGTTCAAATCTGCGCATAATTAGCGAACGTTTGCGGGAGTCGTACGACGGATAAATGTACGGGTATCATAAGCACGGCTGGACCGTAAGACAAACCGCGCCGATCCAGTCTCTCAACGCGCAAATGCTCCAATCAACCAGCAAGAGGATTCGCGTGAATCGTGACCTTTTCGATCTTGACCGGCTCCTTGGGCCTGTTCTTCCGGTCCACCTCGACGGCCTCGATCTTGGCGAGGGTGACGGTGCTGTCGTCGCCGATAAGGCGTCCAAAGACGGTATTGAGCCCGTCCAGGTGCGGCGCCTTGTCGAACAGAATAAAAAACTGCGAGCCATTCGTCCCAGGGCCCTTGTTCGCCATGGACACGATGCCGCGGGAGGAGTGCTTCAGCGCGGGGCGGATCTCGTCCTCGAAGGCGCCGCCCCAGATGGAGCGGCCGCCCTTGGGGTTCTCGGGGGTCGGGTTCGCCGGGCCTCCCGTCTGGGCCATGAATTTCGGTATCAGGCGGTGGAAGGGGGAGTTGTCGTAGTAGTTTGAGGCGCAGAGGGCGAGGAAGTTCTGATGGGCCTGGTGAGCTTCTGGGTGTCTCCAATCATGATGGAAGAGGGGGGGCCTTACCTCTGCGGTTTTGGGGACACTTTCGCAAAAGACCTCAATCTTCATGTCTCCAAAGTTTGTATGCAGCGTGACCGACATCTTGGCGGTTTTCGTCGTCGATGTTGGTGTTGGGGTGGTGGAAATCTGAGGAAGCTTGGAGCTTTGCGCGAGATGCTGCTATTGGACCCGGAGTCGGTGCATTGAGCTCCGAGTGCCGACCTTTAGTGGGCCTCCGCCCCCGGACCCACCTATTTAGGGTGACCCGGGACGCTGACGATGAAAGCTCTCAGGTTCAACACCAGAAGTCAACTACTCGTCAATGACATTCCAAGCCTCTGGATCTGGTCAGCAACTAATTTCCCAAAGTAATCCATCTAAATATCGGTATGGGCGTTGAGTTACGCCACGGAGTCAGGATCCTGCCCATGGACGGAACTAGCAAGAGTCCGTTCTGCCATGGAAGGCTTTGGTATGAGCAGTGAGAAAAACTCATCTGGGACTACATCCACGCCATTACAACTGGAAACTTTTCCGATACTGGGATAGAGTCCGTCGAGATGAGATTGCTACTTGCAGTTGGAACGTAACACCAACACTTGTGCTTACGACGAGCATCGAACCGAGGAGAGGAGTGCTTTTGGCTGACCATGGGGCCCCACCATTGTCCGAATATCGTCAGGCCGAGTGGCAACGTGGTCTTAGAAAGGAGCATTTCCATAGCAGTGCTCTCATCGAACGTGAGCGTGATCAGTTTCATTCTGATTATCGGTCAACAACACGGAGACTGCAGGAAGGTGGACAACCTGTTCATCCTCACTTGCGACAACGGACTGGCAGCCGTATCGTCTTGGCTCGGAATCGACCTCTCTGCTATCCAACTGGGCTTGTATGGAGACCGTCTGCTCCATTCTCTCGTACTTAACAGAGCTGATGATAGTTGCATGGTACCATTCCTTTCCATTTCCGGGTCGAATTCGATGGAGTTGAAAAACTCCGAATACTTCCAAAAGAACTCGAATGCATTCAGCCGGATGACTAACACACTCAACAGTAATTCGCGGGCCTGCTTCGAAACCTGCTTCGAGTATGTGCCGCAGACTTTGCTGCAAGCCATCCCGAAATACGACTAACACGAGACTGCAGCAGTCTTGCACTAGGCGGGTATCTGGAGCTGAACGATTGCGACATCATTCAAAACTCCAATGACGACACGGTGCTCTCTAACCGAATGCCGCTTCCTGCATGCCCTCCAACTACTCGAAAAAGCCACCGCAATTGTTGGACACCCGTTTCAAGAACTTAGTGATCTCGGAAATGTACCGTGTACGGATCGGGGTAGGATTCGAAGACATTCATATATAGCTGTCCAAGGACCAAAGGTGAGAGGAGCTGGGCGTCTGGAATAGCGAGACCTTTATTGCCGGATACGATGCTGTCTGCATGGTCCCCAATCGCGAGAGCGCACGGATGTATCAACGTCTGATCCTTGACTATTCGCCGTTAAGAGTGTATATGTATACTGCTCCAAGCGAGCCTGTAGAAGACCTCCCTTCTTTGATGCGCTTTCCCAATGCCGTGTGGTTAGTCTGTTTACCGGAGTAAAACTTCCAAGTCGTTGAAGGAGTAGGAACAAGGCGTTGGGGTTTCGAAATGTCTTGGCATGCGTTTCTGTTGTTCGCGAAGATGGTACGAACATGAAAGTGCGTACCTGGCCTCGAATAAATGATTATTCGCAAAACTTCGGGACCATTCCTATTTCAGGCAGCCTTAGCGCTCAAGCACTCAAACTCGGGCTCCGATTGTATGACGTCAAGTTCATTTGTCAAGTCATTGGAATCCAAGTTTCGACAAAAGTCTCGGGGATCACGGCCCCACCCCGGGTCAAAGCCGTCCGGCCACTGTGGAAACTCGAGCCGGGCTCCATCGGAGGCTCGAAGCCACCTGCTCTGCTGGGCACGTCCGTGAGGTCGACTGCAACAACACGAGTTATGCGTATTCGTGACCCCTCGGGGACTCGCCCGGAGCTCCCACCGTCCGATCAGTTGTGCCTCCCACCGGCGAGGTCATTGCGGTAAACGGCCCCCGCGGCACCACCATCCATTGTCGCAGCTCCGGGCACATAAATGTGCTTTGGACGATGACGAACGGACATGCGGTTAGACGTGGAGAAAGGCCGGGCCCGAAATTCATATAGATCTTGGGAACCAGTTTCTCACTAACTGTGCTTTTGACTCATGTGCTTTCTCAGAGCAAAAGATTCGACATGTCTTTCTTCGATTTGGTGCGAGATACGCTTGCATGGCAGGTCGTCCGTTTGGTTATAGGTGGAAAGATACCGGAATTCCAATATTTTGACGAGCGGCACCCACTGGTGCGGCAAAGATACGCAAATGGAGATAATATCAGGAGGCCCTCGCATCAAGAGGAGGTCGTGGAGGCCAAGGACACGTACATGAACAGAGTGCCGGCACTCAAGCGCAACGCCTCCGAGAACCGATTGAAGCATCCGTCGAGAAACCCATACCTACGGGGATATCCATTCGATGCCGCGGTCCCGAACAGCCACTGGTCCAACGAGACCTTCGATGCCTCAGTGCTGGAGAAATACGGTTCCCAGAGCAATAAGAGTCTGCACCTGGTTCAATTCTTACCAGATGATCCAGAGGTAAGAAAAGACCACACGACTAGGACGTCGTCTAACCCGCTTGACAGGACCCACGAAATTGGTCTGGCTTCAAGAAGACCTTCGTCAGCTTCCAGATCTGTCTCCTAATCGCTTGCACCTACGCCGGCGCATCCATCTACACGGTCGGCACGTCAGGGGTTAAGCACCAGTTCGGCGTCAGCGACGATGTTGCTCTGCTAGGGTTGACAGCATTTGTTCTCGGATATGGACTTGGGCCAGTAAGTTGCAATCTTATGATATTGGGAGTCTCCCATATTGAATCATTCCTAGATGATCTGGAGTCCGTTATCAGAGATTCCCCAAATCGGCCGAAATTCGATCTACATCGCAGCGCTCATAGTGTTTATCGTCGCCCAAGTCCCAATCGCCCTTGCCACCAACATCGAAATGCTCATATCGTTTCGCTTCATCGCCGGGTTTTTCGGTTCACCTGTTCTAGGTTCCGGGGGCGGCATTCTCGTGGACATGTACGCCCCGCGAAAGCAGACGTATGCTATGGCTCTTTGGGCTCTGATTGGAATATGCGGGCCTACCTTGGGCCCCATCATTGGCGGCTTCGCGGTCGAAGTTAAGGGATGGCAGTGGTCGGCTTGGATCATTGCGTGGATGGGGACGTCCACCTTGGCCATAATGATTTTCTTCCTACCCGAAACGAGCGCGGACAACATTCTGTACCGACGATCTCTACGGCTCCGCAGGGTGACTGGTGACCGAAGATTCATTTGCGGAGCGGAGATCAAGGCCGAAGACACATCAGGGAAAGAAATTCTCTTAGCTCACCTCATCAGACCCTTCACCTTGGTCCTGACGGAGCCGGTTGTCTTCGCACTGAACCTCTACAGTTCTTTCATCTACGGACTGATGTACATCTGGTTCGAGTCTCTGCCAATGGCGTACATGGAGATATACCACTTCGACATTGGGACTCAGAGTATTGCCCTTGTGGGTCTCATTGTCGGCGTCCTAGTCATCATCCCCCCTTTCTTCCTCTATTACCGATTCCGGATCGAGCCAAAATTCAACCGCTTGGGCAACATTGAACCGGAAAAGCTGCTGGTGCCGGCCATGCTTGGGTGTCTCTTCCCGCCCGCCAGTTTAGTCTGGTTCGGGTTTACCGCGAAGCCTTCGATTCACTGGCTCATTCCGATTGTCGGTTCGACATTGTTCAGTGCCGGGGCTCTCCTACTATTCATCTCGATTCTGGGTTATCTTGCGGAATCATATCCGGACCACGTCAGTTCGGTTTTTGCTGGGAACGAGCTTTTCACCAGTGTCTGCGGCGCTACCTTCCCGTTGTTCGTGCCGCCGATGTACTACAGGTTCGGCGTCTTTGGGTCGAGCATACTACTAGCCATCTTCGCCGTGTCGTTTGTTCCTATACCGTTCCTGTTGTATTTGGTAAGATTTCCCCTCAAAGATATTTGAGCTGTCTGCTAACTTACTTACAGAAGGGTGCCAAATTGAGGAAGCGTAGCAAGTATGCCAGTAAAGGGATGTAGCTCGTTGTGTTGCGAGCGGTATGACTGCGTTTTATCCACAGCGCATAGGAGCATAAAGATGGGTACACATGGAAGAATCATGTCATGAATTTCAAGAATGAAGACGAATTGTAAATATGGATAGGAACCGTGTCAATTGGTGGATATGGAGCAAAGTGATTCTTAGAAATCTAATTTCGTCCTAAAGAATGATGGATTTTAATCTTTGCTGACAACTCATTCAACATACCTATAATGTTTGGTCTCTCACGACTGGAAAGTCATCGTTTGTACCAAACATGAAGGTTTTACCCTGTCAATCCAACGTCGGAACTGCTTCATAGAGCAGATGGGCAAATCCTTTGAATTCTCCACGCGATTTGTCCTTTACCAACACTCTGACTGATTGTGTATTTCAAGAGAGAATTGCAAGACGATTTTCTGGTACATTCGTTCAAGATGGCTTATAAATGTGAGTAGCAAAGTCTGAAAATTTATTTAGGCGGTATTATCTCTTGATACTTTCTGCGTTACCTCTGAAGAGAGTTAACGACAACTTGAAAACCTAAAGTCTGAAGCACAATTAAGCGATGTCTATTACTTGGTTAGACGCGAAGCTTATGTTCAGTTAAGTCTTTTGGTAACGTAATAAACATGGCCATATGGTTATTACAGAACAGTTGTAACATCTGGGTAAATTGAAGATACCGTTATTTTATAAGATAACGCCGCAAACTGCGAACCACTATATAGATATTTATTAGTATTACTATAGGTGATATTAGTACTATATACAGCAGTTTGTTAGCAAAGGTACCTCTAGTTATAATAGTATTATTCTATTTAAGTTATATATTTAGAGTAGGCTCTATAGTAAAGGCTTATATAAGTTAAAACCTTTTAAATAGTTACTTTTAGTTAGCCTATTAAGTAAGCTAATTAATAATAGAGGTTAATTTATTACTACTAATTATTCTAATACTTATAATCTCTATTTTTATAGTAAAAATAAGTATAATTAAACTAAATAAATAATATATAATAATTATACCTTAAAGTATAATATTATATTTTTTAGGCCTTTAGACTCT
>JAOWMA010000315.1:0-58350 GCA_025962755.1 Colletotrichum tropicicola
CCATCTTTTTAACCCCGGGCTGGCAAAATTTTGCCCTTTCCTGGCCTGGTGTTATGGGAAATTTGCAAAAAATTCAAAATTTTTAACCCCCCCCCCCCCCCCCCCCACCCCTCCAACAGCAACCTCCTGTCTTCCCGCCAAGTCGGTCAGACTATCCATTGTAACCATTGTAAATGCATGAAGAAAGCACACTTTCGTATATCATAACCCTGCTTGATGTGACCCGTCTGGATGGGAGTAAGGTACTGTTTGCTCGAACCAAAAAAAGACTGAAAAGAGAATTCTATTGCCCTGTTGGGAACAACTGACACCCTCCTATTTCATTTCCACCCCCATCGCGCCTGGTATCTCTCCTATTTGCCCATGGTGGTTTGTGGTAGTAGTTAAACCCCCCCCGTTTCCGGAAATCAACTCCTTGTCATTCATTCACCCGTTCCTGTGCCAATGCCCGTTATCCATGTCCGTAAAAGCCCTCCCGTCCATTTCAGATACCCCAAAAGGAAAGAAAAGGGTCGGTTGGCGGATTGTCCCAAAAGGTCCAGCCTCATACCCTGCGCTAAGCAAACGTGTGATCCTCCATTGGCGGAGGAAGGAATAGAAGAGAAAAAACGACGGTGACAAATGAACAAAAAAAACTCCTGTAACCCCCGTTCGTCCCTTGTTGCTTGCTTTGCTCACTCGCTAGCCGCTCGCCCGCATGCCCCTTTCCCACAAAATCTGCCTACCCACACCGCATCGAATCATCTTGACCATCGTACACGACTGGAGGGGGAAACAAGTCCCACATGCCTTGCCTATTTTTGGCTTTTGGTTTTCTTTTCGTACTGGGCAAAAGAGAAAAGAATGGGCTTCTTTAAAGATTACACACTAATAACCTGATTTTGTGTATCCTTTTTCTGACGTTTTAGGAAAGTGACGAGCCTTCCCAAGTCTTCCCATTTTGATGAGTTTTGGTTTCCTGCTGTAGAGGTTTGTTTTTAAAGACAAAGAAAAAGAACGAAACAAGAGAATAGAAATGTTTGGATATCAGAGTCGTGAGAAACATTATGAAATGGTGTTGAGAGACGTCGTGGGACGCGTGATAAAAACACAGAAGCTCAAAGACGGCTGTTTTGAATGGCTCGCCTGCGCTTCTTGCGCTGCTCTGCGGCGTCGAGCTGGGCTTGTCTCGCAAGTCCTGGGCCATGTTAGAATTGGTTCGTTGGTGCGTGGATAAAGTAAAACATACCAAGTTTCTCGTACTGCCGCTTATGCTCGTCCGAAACCCAGGAATAGGTAATGGCACGCTCCGGGTGCATGGCCAGCAACCCGATGGAGTTGTTCATCTTCTTGCCCTGTTCCCTAACGTCGCACTGGAAGGTCCGCGGGTTGTCGTCCTCGTCAAAGATGAAGAGGTTGTTCTGGTCCGTGGCGGGAATCTGCTTGTTCTTGCGGTAGTAGACGCCCTGGAGGCCCTGGGGCCCGCGCTTGTGGCCCTTGGCGGCGTCCTCGGGGAACACGGAGGCGTACTTGGCCTCGACTTCCTTCCAGGAGAGGTGGTGGTCCACGCGGAAGTAATCGATGAAGTCGACCTGCTGGATTGTGTACTTCACGTTGCACCGGGAGCCTGTGGGCGAGCGGCGTGGCCGGCGATTAGGGCTGGAGCCGGTGCGCATGGTAACGGGTAGCCTCTGCAGGCGGCGGCCCGGGGGTGAGAGGGGATTCCTGTGGCTCAGGGTCGGCGAGGGGAGGGCGTCCGGGTAGGCCATGGGAGGAATGGGCATTCGGTAGGCGTTTGGTGAGGGGATGTCGATGCGGGTGTCCGGGAAGGAGCCGATGGACTCGATACTAGTCCTCCTGGGGCCGGTGAGAGAGCCCATGAAGCCTGCGCTCGGGGGTGGCGGGGGGAATTCGGGCTCGGGGAGTCGGAGGTCCAGCTCGCGGAGGCGCGGGAGGGTGATCTGTGAGGAGCTGCTGCTGCTGATACTGTCCTTTCCAAAGGAGAGCTGGCTGTTGACAGAAGGGAGGTCAGGGGAGCGCGGTTCCGGTGAAGAAAACTGAGAGTTGGTTGACCTCGTCATTCCTGGAATGGCGTGAGCGTCCGTCTAGAGCACGTCCACAAGACAAAGGCTGTCCTACCTTCTGACTTCACCGAGGAGAAGCTCTGGGCTGGTGAGGGGAGGGTGGGTGACTTGATGTTGAAGGAGGCCATTGAGGCGAGGGTGGTTGCCACTTCCACCTCGTGACGCTGGCCCTGGGGCTTCGAGTCGTAATGCGAGTCTACATCCATCCTGTCGAGGCCGAATGAAGCGAGGCTGGGGAGGACGCGGGGGACGTCATCGGTGCGGGCCTGGGTGAAGCTGCTGGGCGGCGGCAGGCGGTTGTCGTGTCGGTGTTCTTGTAAGCCGACGAACATGATGTCTGATGATGTTTGAGTCGAAGAAGAGCGGGTGATCAGAGTCAAGGCAGCAGATGACGGCTGGCAGTTGCGGGGGATCTTGTCGATGAAGAACGGTAAAGGGCCTTTGAGTGGAAGGGTGTGGGCGCGAGGGTATGTTGTTGATCGGGGAAGGAGAGACGAGACGAATCATCGACAACGGGTCAGACCCTGATTATCAAGTTCCCGTCCGGCGATGGATCTGTGTCTCTGTTATAGCTTTTTCCTCCGTCTCTTCCTCCTGGGAAAGAAAAAAGCCAGGACCCCGGTTCGAAGGACGGGGGTGGTTGAGAGTTGAAGACCAGGTTATGGCTATAGCTCTAAGCAAGGGCCAGGGAGATCCGGGTCTCCGCCTGGGAGGCTTTCTGGACAGGCGAGAAGGCGTTTCTTATTTCTTCGGTACTAAAGGTAAAAAGTACAGCAGCAGCGCAGCGTAAAGGGTAAATCCATGGTATGTATTCCTGCACGTCGCCCAATCTGTCGCCTCTGGGCTGGCGGCCGAAAAATGGCCCCCTCCACCTCTGGAGACACGACCCCGGTCGTCATCTGGGGAGAGGATGGGCACCTCTGAACCTGAATTGTGCAGTACAGGGCAGGTACGTAGTGGGAAGTGCATAGCAGACGGACATGTACAGAGAATACATGCGCCACTGGGTTATGAATGGGGTGGCATCATGTATGTAGCGGGCAGGCAAGGCAGCTCAGGCAGGCAGGTAGCAAACAAGGCTACGGCCTGTTTGGGGAATGACGAGGATGTGAGAGAAGGCGCGCGAGAGAGCGAGAGGCATGCCACTGAGGACTTCGCATTGTGAGACGGGGAGGCGTGAGAATGGGAAGGAGCTGCGCCCGCAGGCGGGGGTTTGCCAGTTCGCAAGGGAGGGAGCTATTCCAGTCGACTTGACGACTCCGATGGGGACGGGAGGCAGAGAGTCAACATGACGGGACGCCGGGTGTGCATGGGCCCAGGGGAGCATCCCAAGCGGTTAGTGCCCTGCCAGAGCCTGGGGTGGTACTGCCCGGGGAATGAGTGGCACGCCGTGACATACATAACGAGGTACGGCGTATTCACAGAGAGCGTCCGGGACGGATAGCGTACACGGTGGTGGTGGTGGTGATGCTGGTGGGTGCAGGTGGTATTCGGGACCTGCTGCACAGTCGATATTCTCCTCCGGGGGCGCTAGTCTTCGATCGAGCTGCGCGTCACAACTGGTGCGTGAGGTTGTAGTCGCCCGGCGGGGGGGGCCAGGGCCGGGCTGCGAGTTCCACTGTCTTCCGGACGTAGCAGAGACCAAGAACGAACGATTTTCCTTTTTTTTCTTTTCTTCCTCGGTCTGATCGGGACACACTGTGGGTGTGGATATGCTGCAGGGTGGAGACGTGCCAACCACACTGCCAGCCAGCAAGATGCGTGTGTGTGTGTGTGTGTGTGTGTGTGATGCGCGTTGGAGAGCAAGGCGGCATGTGTAAGTAAGCTGTGCTGTGCTGTGTGTGTGTGTGTGTTGTGTTGTGTTGTGCGTTGCTGCTCTCTGCTTTCGCTTTGTGTGACCTCACAGGCCTGCCTCATTTGCTGTTGAACCAACACGATCTCGTCATTGGACAGACTCGGGGGGCCCCCTCCACAAGCCCAAGCCCGAGTTCGAGGTTGAGGGCCATCATCCGGTTGGAAGCATTGTCGTCCCGAAATCCTGGAAGCGAAGTGCAATAATAATAGCTGCTGCCCTGGCCCTCGCAACGTGCACAAAATGCTGGGGGGGGCGCACAGGAGGAGCCCAGAGCAGCAAACCCGACGACCCCCATTGTTGTGGCCGTTTCGTCAACAAACGGCCCTTGCCTTGCCTGGCCTTGCCCAGCCTTCCCACACGATGCCGATGCCGAGACGACTCGATACAATAGGTAGGGACGGATACCGTGCACTCCCTCCCATGTGTTTGCGGCGTGGCCTGCTTCGCTCGGCCAGTCCCTCCAGCGTCAAAGTCGGTGTGATTCTGCATCGATCGCGCTGCGGAATGTGAACCACTCGACACCCCTTTGCGTCTGGCCACGCACTCGTTCGCTCGCTTGTTCGCCTATTCTGCTCGTCTCCTCGCTTCTCTCTCCCCACACCCACAATGCAATCTCGCAGCGCTCGCAGCAGCGCGAGGCAAAT
Organism: Colletotrichum tropicicola; assembly: GCA_025962755.1. NCBI lineage: Eukaryota > Fungi > Ascomycota > Sordariomycetes > Glomerellales > Glomerellaceae > Colletotrichum > Colletotrichum tropicicola. The sequence goes on from JAOWMA010000315.1 coordinate 4,563, forward strand.
CAACCCCCTCCCCCCATAGCATGTCAGCTTCTTGTCTGAGATGCATTTCTGATTTGAGAGAAAGACACATATACATCGGGTCCCGTCCCGCTAATGGAGGGATCGATAAAATGGCCGCCGATGGATGGCCACGCGGTAGTCGTCGACTGCAGCCGCCTTACCGCCGTGGTCAGGGATCTGGGAACTCGGTTTGTGGGGCCGCCGTCGTGTCTACACCAGGTCGAGACTGTCCGTTCGATTTCCTGCGGGGACCGCCCGACGAGGGTGCAAAGGCTGAGGTGATGAAGACGTCGGCGGTACCCTCGCAGCACACAGCGGCAAGGTTGGGTACACTTGGGTTGGCCCTGACCAGGGGGGGAGGGGTGTGCGCTGCCCGTCTTTGGCCGTAGCGCAATTTGCCCAAGCCCGCCATGAGCGCATCTGGATCTTCACCATGATTCGAGTCTCAGGAATAAGAAAGCAATCGCCGCCGCAGATTTCGATGGCCAGATGGGCGGATGGCGGGTCCTGTCTCACTCGAGGTACCCGTCTCGGACTCTCCACACCACACAAGAAGCATTCATAGCATGTAACGGCCGTCTCGTCGACTCGAGTCCATCCACAGTTTCCCGCCTGCGCCTGCGCCTGCGCCTGCGTCAGCCTCTGCTTCTGCTTCTGCGCCTGCCTGCGTCTGCGAACTGTTGCCGGCCGGCTCACCGTCTGGCCAACGACGTGGATCCCCAGCTTTCTTTTTCCCACTCCCAAAGGTACCCCGTCTCGTCTGGACTCTTCACTAGATTCATCTCAACTGCGCGCTGTCAAATTCAGGGATCATCCTCCCTTTGTCAAAGCCACGCGACGATGGCTGGGCGAGTATGAGTTGCAGCACCGTTCGCCACGATGCACTTTCTTTTTCTCTTCTTCGCAGTCCCCTTTTTTTTCCCTTACCGCTCTGATGACCTGGCCAGACGAGCGGTCATGAATAACACCTGTTGAATCCAGCGCTCCGTGTCAGACCCTTGTCATCGCTTGGTCCTGGTTGGACCACCCTGCACCATCATGTGTTGGTTCTTCAAACTCTTACATCGGGCTGGCGTTGCTGATTTCGCAGCCTTTTCTTCGCATCGAACCCTCTACCGCAGAGTGGACAAGACGAATTTGCATGAGTTCCTCCTTCGGCGGCCCCTTCTTCGACTGGTCCTGAAACTCGCGTTTCTTGCTGGCTGTTTGGGCAACCCTCGTGCAACCCCAACCCCACGCCGGATGCCTTGACACAAATGACCTGCTGGAAACGGGCGGAAACGCCTTGTCGACGGACCGCAAGCCACGAGATGTCTGTCAACATGCTGATACCGTTGCGTGCTTCTTGGTACGACACGCCAAACGAGGGGTCACTGACAGCGGCCTCCTTCGCGGCCGCCGCAATATCTCGAGTTTCCCAACTTTGACAACTGCAGATACTCATGCTAGACCGGCGCCTGTGCTGTTGTCAATAATACCACCCAAAAGGCTTCGCCCTGCGTCTGGGTGGCCACCCGTCGTTCTTTTTCCTGGGTTTCCTTTTGGAACCTGTCTGCGAATCTCGTCAGGCCAATGCCCGCAGTTAAAATCCGAAACAGACAAGCTCCCGGCCGGGTTGGATCCATGATCGATAGCAGCATGCCGCCCAATTAAGCAATCGTCCATGGCCAGCCGTCCATCTTCCGCCATCCGTTTACCTGAGGCTGGAGCGAGGTCGTAGGCCACACACCCCCCTCCATCATCACGTACTCTGCAGTGGGCCCAAGGCTGTACTTTCCTTTCCGTGCGAAAGGCACATGCGCGTTAACCAAGCCTGCCATCCCCCGTTGTACACATGTCAAGACGTATGCTCGGGGCCTGTTCCATGGCGATGCCTCTCGTGAGAAGAACGGTGAGCGCGTATCCGACCCTCCGCTCGCAGGCGAATGGCTGCCTACGGCCACCGCTCTTTTGACATAGGAGAGATGATCATGAGCTCCTCAGGAACTGCAGCTTGGCAGAAAGATGGTGTTGCGCGAGTTGAAGCCGAGGTGTCCACTGGCGACACGCCCCGTGTGCCCGCCATCTCAACAGGAACGCTCGTCGTTGAGAAGCTGAGTCAAATAGCGCGAACCTACACCGCCAGGGAGACGATGAACAAGACAGATCCGAAGATGATGACTGGAGTCTCGGCAAAGACACCTGGCGAACTAGTCGGAAGACGCATCCGGCACCGATCGGAGCCTGTCTCGCCGCTTCATCGAGTATCTCCCGGCGACCGACGCCTCAGAGCTGCTCCAGCCAGGAGTTGTGTCTAGGTTCAGATGACAAAAGCGAGTTCAGTTGCGAATTTTGCGCCCCGGTCAAGAAGCATTTTCAACTGCTGGCGCCACACTGGGTAGAATCGGGTGGAGGGGTAAGCGTCGCGGCCCAGCTATGCCAAGTAGGGCTTTCTTCAGCACAGCGTCACACCAGATCTGGCTCTCTTTTATTGCTGCCGCTGAGTATCCTGTATGCGGATCTTCTGGGGCTCAATGAGGGGCCCAGAAATGAGCGGAACGGAGAGGTGGCGGGTACCCTAGCGGAAGCTCTCTGTAACCTGTTGGGCTGCATGGTGATAAGAAGTCAGCCGATCCAGAGAATTCGCCAGCGAGCCCCGCGAAGACCACCCGGGAGCCAAGGTGTCAAGGGATCGAGCCAACTGGGCGGTGGGAGCGGCGGGACGCAAGATACAAGCACGTCAGTCGTCTTGCATGTGCTCATGACACAGGATAGACATTGGGCGCCAATGGCTGCTTTCTGATACGATATGGTTTCTTCAGCTGAAGCCGCCAATCTTGGGCCGCGGACAATCCAAAGGCAAAGGGCTGCTCGGCGCGATCTTGTCATGGTGCACTTCGTGATCTGGAGGGCAAGCAAGTGAAGAGCGAGGGGCGAGCGTTGAAGTTGGACGATGGAGCCATGAAATGGTGTGGCAGCTGTAAGATGAAAATGACAGGGGTCTTTCTGTCATGGATTCGGGGCTAGCCGCTGCGGTGACTGGCTCGCAGATTTGATGCTACCCAGTCCGTGCCAAAGACATGCAGATGATGCATCCCGCAGCAGCTAGGCAAGTCTATCCGGCATTAGCTGCCATCGTGTATCGGCCGCAAGGCGGGTGGTGCGGATCGGTCTCTGGTCAGGTCGCAGAACTAGAACTGTCGCAGCCTCGACCCTTTGAAGCGATCCGCGAGGAATTGGCCTCTAGAAAAAGCAATGCAAATGACGAAGCGCGCCGCCAATAAACCTGTTCCTAGAGGCGATGATGACCTGCAGCTCTGTGCGGAGACTCCTCGCTAGGTCTCACATTGCCTTCCACCACCACGCCGAGCGCGACACCAGCATCGACCTGCGACGATTTCTCGCCCGCGGAAAACGATTCATCACCTGAGAATCTCCTGAAGAAGGTGCGTCAGCTTTTGAGCGAGCAGAATGGCAGAGAGTCCCTTGACGGGGGGGAAGTTGGAGGGAGGAAAGGAATGAGATGGGATGGGGACCCAGTAGCCAGTGGGCGGCAGCAAGGGTTGTGAGGTCCCTCATTGGCAGATAGACGAACGGGAAGCGGGAATTCCATCTTACCATCCCCTCTCTTCGCCTCCGCTCAAGAAGCTGCAATCACTGTTGAGCTCACATACCCACCCACCTCCGACTCCGCGACCATTTCTCCAAGAGCTGCTGTCTGCACCTGTTGGTTGTCAAGTTAGCAGGCCGTAGCCTGATGATGACGTAGGGATTCGAATCCTACCATCGGTTCCTGAAATTTGTTCCGATGAAGACGGTGATTTTCTCCGGTACACGCTGAGGCCGCAGGTGAAGGCTCGGAAGTCTTCCGCGTCGATGTTCTCGGGCATGACCCCGGTAAGCACCCGGCCCATTGCAATGATGGAGGCTGCGTGCGAGCACAGCACGACAGCGCGCTTTCCCTGGGCGTCGCACTGATCAATGATGGCTTGCAAGGCTGCGGCGACGCGATCGTGCAACTGAGCGATTGTCTCGCCGTTGCGGGCGGGAAAGACGGCGCTCTGGTACGTCTGGTCGAGGTGACGGAACATGGGCTTCAACACATCCGGCGAGGCCGGCGTCGGGTGCTCAAACGGGGCGGCCCCATACCACTCGCAGAGGCCATGCTCGGGACGAATAACGGTGGCATCGCTCTTAGCGCCAACGTCTTTTTCGCGAAGGCGTCCGAGTTCGTCCTCCTTGCGGGAGACAAAGGGCGTGATGGTTTGCAGGCAGCGGTAATAGGGGCTGGAATAGACGGCTTCGATTGGAGGCGCAACGGTCAGGAGATGGGCGCCCAGTTCCTTGGCCTGGTCGACGCCGTGTGCTGTGAGAGCCGGATCCGCGGGGATTCCTGTCGGGGATGGGATTGACGCCGTGTAGCTGCCCGTTGAAGGGTCGACAAGCCAGTTGGACCGGAACTGGTGAACGCCAAGGCGATTGTCAACACAGAACGGGTCCCGTCAACCAACAAGTGCCTGCCTGCCGCGGTGTGATAGTGTGTGATGGGCAGGGCCGGGGGGCTAGGTAGGGTTCTGCGGTGTGGTGGCAGTGGTGGTAGTGGTGGTGTTGGTGTTGTCCCCAAGGAGGGAACTTGGCCTTGTACGGCAAGCCGATGCGATTGCCCGGGCTCTCGCGCTGTGATTCCTCACGCCCGTTGGGACTTTTGGGCCCAAAGCGGAGTCGGGGACGGGGACGGGGACGGAGACAGAGCCGGATACGAAGAAGAGAGACAACCAAGACTTACTCCGTGGCGGGTGATGTAAATTACCTGGAGTGACATGACGGCGGCCGCGTCGCAACCCTGGGCGGGCTGGGCTGGGAGGACTGAAAAGGGACGGCGAAAACGGGGCTGGGCCAGGTGCGTCTCCGTAGACTATCCGTACTCGGTATGCGTCGCGTGTTTGCGGTTTCTGAATCAGTGCCTCTGTCCGTGTTGTTGGTTCCAGGCCGGGATCAGGAGGACGGGACCGACCAGCAGGCAGGAGGATGTGAAAGAGGAGAAGTTGGGGGGGAGGAGAGTGACGGGACGCGACCCCTGTGACGATGTCGTTCAACTAAGGTGGGTTTTGGGTGTCTTGAAGAATCGAGAAGCCCGGGCCAGTTCCCCGTGTGTCCCCAACCAACTGCAGTGACCCTGCCGAGGCAAATAAAACGGCAGGCGTGACCTCTGCCGGGCAGGAACGGACAGCAAACAGCTGGGAATACCTTGGAAATACCTGCCGCGGAAGGACATCCAGCGCACCGTGTGTACGCCAAGTGGGGCCCCATCCTTCAGCGCCTCATGGCAATGAGCAGGGGGCCCGCGACGGCCGCGCTGCCAAACGCCCTCGCCGACACACACAGTGACTTCCATGCCCTGCGTGGTGGACCGCCTCACACTGGAGCCCGTCCGCTCCGCGCAACGGGACTGGACAGGCCCTTCGGCTTGGTGTGGTAAGCCGGTAAGCAGGCCACTGACCGGCACGCTGTAAACGGGATGAGGGTAGTATTCCAGCGAGACCGGTCAAGGTCCCCGCAACCTGGAAGAGCGCAGGTGACAGATCTATCTGCACCTCGGGTCCAGAATGTGACAGCCCGCACCCGCCTTGCCTCGTTGTCATGTCCCTCCACCCGCCGCGGGTGGCTGACGGTGACCTCTGAAGCCTCGTCTCGGCCTCATATAAAGGTACTTTGCAGGTACGCACGCTGATGCACGCTGCCAGGGTTGCAAATCTCCGCGACACCCTCCGCCCCGGGGAACTGTGACTCTGCAGCGCATATACATAATCATGTCATTAGTATGCCATCAAAACAAACACGACACCTCATCCAGACCACTGGCAGATAAGCCGCCCGCCGCGCCAACTCCCTTCGACACAACAAGCCCACCCATAGAACCACAGCCCCCTCCGTGCCAACGCCGTCGTCTCCTCTCGACTTCAGTGGTAGTTCAGCTCCGGGTTCGCCCTGAAGTTGCATCGGCATCGGCACTCGGGCACAGGACACTCGACGTGTCTCGTAAACCACTTCCTGGCGTGGTCCAGGTGAAGTACATGCTCGCACTTGAGGCAGAACGTCGGGAAGTTGGCTGCCATCCATATTTCCGGCTCTCCGTTGAGCTCCGGCCGGTCTGATCGCGGGACGCCCACCACCTCCAGGCACACCACACAGCGCGGCAGATGACGCCCGCAGTTCGGACAGCTGATTCCTGCGTTGATGCTCGTCGCCATGAGGGGGTTCCGTGAGTCGGGTGCTCCCGGTGGCGGTCCAGACCCAGCCCCTCCCTGCCCCGCAAGCGTCGTCTCGGCGTCGCAGTAGACGCAGCGCAGGGCAATCTGTCGTGACGGCGGCTTGATTGTAGGGCGCCCGCCGCGTTTGCTTCTTTTGGTGCTCTCCACCTCGAATTTGGTCCTTTGGAGGAAGGCCTTGTGCCGCTGAAGGTACGCCCTGTAGGCGTTTCTCCATGCCAGGCACCGGTAATCGTCGATATATCGCGGCGCGCAGATCGACATGACCAACGTTGCCGTCTGGTAGTCGTTGAACTTCTCGACGTACTTGGCAAATATGTCTACCAGTCTGTCCGTGATGCCCGTGAGCACGATGCCCTCAATATCTCCCGTATCCACTGCCATTGAAACCTGCTCGTGAAGCCACTTGGTGAGCTGTTCGTCGTCAAAGTTTCTGACCGCCACGTAGGCGCGGTCCGAAAGAGGCAGTGACTTTTGGTTTGCAATAGCAAACCAATCGCCAGTAGCAATCAGCGACGAGATTGCCCTGAGGTATGGGTCGGTTTTTGACGCAACAGCTTCGTCAAAGTCCAGCTGCTCCTTGCTAAGCTTGTTGTTGGTCTTTCCGATGAGCTGTAATGCGAGCGAGACGAACAAAAGCTCTGGGTGCGTCACGCTCGCAGTCTTCAGAATCCGGATGGCCTCTTGGGTGTCACCCTTGAATAGAGCCCGCGCCGCCGCCATGGTGTGAGTCGTGGTAGGATAGTCCTGCCCTGGGTCGTGCGTGGCTCCTCTCGCTTCGTGCGCCGCTGTGTCTCCCCATCCACAGATGTCCAGACATAGTTGTCTATGAAATGGTTTCTTCGTCTGTATTCCTTCGTACTTTGGCAGTCGGCGCTTCTTGCAAATACTCCCGATGCACCTCTCCCAGAGCGTTATCTCAGGCATAGGAGATGCCTCGGGGAGTCTTGAGGAGGGCTTTTGGCCTGTATTGCGTCAGTCACCAAGTCACGATTAAAGTGTCCTTCTCCACGAACCCAAATCATTGCACCAAATTGTACAGACACCCATATAGCTCAAGTTCAGAGGCGACAACCTCATGCCTCCATCAAGGGCAGCGTCCTCCGCATCTGTGCAGTGTCAGCTAAGGATCATCGAGGAACGAACAATACCAACCTGCGATCCAATCCCACATGTACCGCAGCCACGGGTCATCAGAAACAACAGCGCGGTTGACATTGCAGTCAAACAGGTACTTCTCCTTTGCCCGCAAAAGCATGACGTGGTCCAGGAGACATTGCGCCTCAGTCGACAAGTTCTGGGCCTTCAGGGGCAGTGATAGCAGGGACTCGTGCATGTGGCGGCAAGAGACAGGACCATCCCTCGAGAGAGACAGTTGAGCGAGGGAGCTGATCGACTCCTCCATGGCAGAGCTTTCAACACCATTAGTTTCAGAACCTTTGGCTTTTTCCTTGAGGTCTGACCTCAAGGCCCGCATTCTTTCCGCAACAGTCTTTGACTTGTCTAGAGAAGACGGCGACCGGTCTACGTTGCCCACCAGCCTGCTATTGAGGTCTGCTGCCGAGAACTTCGACTTGAGTGTCTTGTCAACGATTGACTGCACGTCAGGCTTGTCCGAACCGAAAATGGCAATATCTGAGAGCGCCTCTTCGACAAACAGAGGCCCAAGCATGCCGGAGCATTGCGACGGCTCAAACTCCATGACACTGTGATACGGTCCACCCTCTGCTTCTGTTAGTACAAGACGCCTCCAGCGCTCGTATGAACATACCTTCAAGCCCACGGTGTGGTGGTTGCCAGGGCGTCAGCTTGTATAGATAATCAGAGGTATAAGATGGCTGTTCCAGGATCTCAAACGTTCCGTTGGCGCGCAAAACCACCAGACGAGGTTGCAAAACCGGCGAGTCCAGCGTAACCCAGTCAAACGAAACGATTCTATCGTTCTTCTTGCCGCTGTCTCCGTACTGGACGTCCATGTCATACGACTTGTGAACTTCCAGCAGTTCAGGGCTACCTTCGAGAGTCATATCACGAGGTGTAAGCTCCTTGTTTGTGTTCAAGACCTTCAGCTGACCCGTGCGTGACAACACGGCGAGGAGACCGCGGTGGTCACGGCAGTACCGTAGTGAGCGTACAATCGAGTGCTTGCTCTCACTCAAAGTCGGGTCATCGTCGGAGTCGACAACTCTATCGAGTCTCAGAGCACCGCCCCATGGAAGATCGTCCTCATCTACCGCACTGAGATATGAAGGCGATGCGACAGGACGAGTTGAAGCTCGCCGGTCCCAAATCATAATACCCGGCTGGTCCAGTGCCGAGGACGCAAAGTAGTTTTGATCTGCGTAGTCTATCGCCAGATTGTTGTTACACTTTGTCTGGAAGGTAACAACACTGCCAGGTTCTGTTGTACAGTGTCAGAAATCATATCACAATACAGATACCGATACCTACCTCGCAGGTCATGTATGCGCAAGCCCTGAGCTTTTATGCCGACGACCAAAGTCTTTGGGTTATCCTCGAAGAACTTGACACTCGAAACCGAGACACTTGGCTCTAGCCGATACGTGGGGTCCGTAAAGGCATGCAGATCATTGGGGAAGCCTTTTGCCGTTTTGCTCATCGACGACAGTCGGTTAACGTCCCAGATGTGAAGGCACTGATCCATGCGCACTCGATCCAAGCCGACCGCAAGAAGACCCTCGGTGTTGAATGCAACCGCCTGGCACGTTCTGGTCATCTTAAGATTCAGCTCGATGTAGGCGTTGGAGTTGTCGTCCATCCTCAGCAAGTTGACGACGCCGGTCTGGGTACCGACGGCCAGGAGGCCCGGCACCGTAGGCGACCAGTCGTACGTGGTAAGCGTCGGGAAGTCATCATGTTTCGATAGCCTTGTGTAGTCGAACCTGCTTCTTTGGGCAAGGCCGTTGGGCTCGTACAGCTGCACGACGCGATGTTGTAGATTAATGTGGATGAAGCTGTCGTAGCCCGGGATCTGGGACCATTTAATCAGCCCAGGCTCCGGGCGGTCCATGTCGGCCGCGCGCGGCTGAACTTGGACGCAAAGTGGTTTATCGTCTCCCCGAGAAGCCGCGTCGCTTCCACAATCCGCGTCTAGAATCAAGACTCGGCTTCCTTTCGAGAGGTAGGTATGATGTTTAGTCGCAAGAAGGCGAAGGTCGCGGGTCGTCAGTGCTTGTTAGTTGGGTTGATATGAGTGAAGTCGAACAACAAGATTCGTAACAAATCCAAAATTGCCGCGGTTCTTTTCGTTGTAATTCCAAGCTACTGGTGGATGAGCAGCCAATGTAGGCGCAAGATGAAGTTGACGTCTGTATCTAAACTCACTGAGCTTTGGGCGGTACAGCTTCCGGCTCACTGTTGTAATTGGGGACTGCCATTGGTCTGGGCGGCTCAGCTACCGCACTAGTCCCAAATTGGACTGATAAGACCCAGGTGGGGTCGGCAACCTCCAGAGATCCGATAACAAACCAAATTTTTGAACCAAGAGCCCGCGAAGCCATTGCCAATCTTCCCATTCTGTACCTTACCGAACAGACGTCTCCCTCGTTCGTGCCACCAACCCACGACACCCTCAGCCACCATGGGCACAAAACGGTCACATTCCGAGGTCGACTCGGACGTCGCGATGCAAGACGTGCCCGAACAGCAGCAGCGCCACGACTCCCCAGCAACCTCTGAAAACGGCGACCAGCCTGCGACGAAACGGTCCAAGACCGGCCCGGACGCCACCAAGAAGAAGCACAAGGCGAAGCAGGGGACGACGGGCTGGAACAAGACGCGCGCGCGGACGATCAGACGGCTGCTGCAGAGCGGCAAGGAGCTGCCGGCGACGGTGCGCAACGACCTGGAGCAGGAGCTTGGGGCTCTGGAGGAGAGGGTGGAGGAGCACTCGTTCAAGAAGAAGAGAAACCAGATGATTCAGAAGTACCACATGGTTCGGTTCTTTGGTAAGTTTGTCTCCCGTTCGAATACCTCTGGATCGTGCCTCCGATCTGACACGCTGTCTCAAGAGCGAAAAAAGGCAGAGAGGCTTCTCAAGCAGCTCCGCAAAAAGATCCAACAGTCCGAGGACCCGGAGGAGAAGAAACGCCTCGAGGCCGAGGCACACGTCGCCGAGGTCGACGTCGCCTACGCTCGCTTCTTCCCGCTGATGGAGCGCTACGAGAGTCTGTACCCCAACAAGGACAAGGACAAGGACGGCAACAACGACGACGACGAGAAGGAGACGCACGAGGCGGGAGAGAAACCTTCCAAGCCCCCCAAGGCTCAGCAGGCCCTCCACGCCGAGAGACCCAAGATGTGGGCGACAATCGAGAAGACGCTGCCCGGAGGCGAGACGGCGCTTTACAGGCTACGTGACCGCAAATCGCCGACGGACACGGGCGCCGCACCGAAGAGGCAATTCCAGCGGCCGATCAAGAAGGATACCGGGGCGGGCAAGAACAAGTTCCCGACGCCGCAGCAGCAGTATCAGCAAAGAGACAGGACACGGGATCGGAGATTCGAGGGCAAGGGAGGCAAGTGGCAGCCTCCTGTGCAGCAGGAGGAGGAAGACGACGGCACGGGCTTCTTCAACTAAGGCGGGCGCAATAAAAGTTATGGTGTTTAGCGTTGATGATTTTTATGTATACCCCCTAAAGGTTCACGGGATATCTGTAAATGGATCAAAAGATTTCCAAAATCATCTTCGGACGTGATGCTGCGCGACGGGGCGATGGCGAGCGCCAATCGGCGCAAACGGCTGGCAGATCCGCCCTTCATCTCAAGTTCAGCCGAGTCAAAAATTGAAGAAGGGACCGATGATTGGAGGGACTCTCAAGGTAGCGAATAAATTCCTGGCGATTATTTTGACTTCCCATTTTCAGCAATGGGGAGGGATGCGAGGGGAGTCACAAGGTTAACCAAAATACGGCCTCCGGCAGGACAGACGCGGCCAGCAATGCGGTTGGAAGAGCAGCCTCCCCCCCACAGCATTGACTTGTTCTTCACTCCTACATACCTCTCCCTGTCCGGCGAGACATAAAGAATCGCCGTCTCGTCTCGCAGTCGGGTCCCGATTGTCTTTTTGATGCATTCTTAGATATCGGTCGGACAGCATAGCGTCCATCTCCAACTCCCCTTGCGGGCAGGGCTATCCATCCTGCCAATCGGGTACTCACTCAGCCCAAGCCATGTCGGGATCGTTAACGAACGGCACGCCCGCGCAGCAGCGCGTGGACTGGGCGGCGCTCCGGTCCTACGTCGCTCAGAAGGAAGCATACGAGGCGCAGAACGGCCAACCCGCGCCGCTCACCGACGAGGAGCGCGCAGCCATCGCCGTGCTCCTCCGCCCGGCCCCGCGCCCAGGCCCGGATCTCGGCACCCAGAACTGGATCAGTTTTCTCAACCGTGAGTCCCCTATTCCGTTCTGCTTTCCCCTCGTTGTATCCTCGGCTATTTCCGATTCCTCTCGTCTCATAACCATGATACCGAGAGCAGATCATGGTGTAAAGGCTGCAATGAGGAGGGGGTCCGCCGAGCAGAATCTCCCTCCCCCCAACTCAACGACACACAAAACTGACCCGTCCCCAGACTTCCTCCAAGTCCGCCGCCAGAGCGTCACCTTCAGCGACGAAGCCCGCCAGGAACCCCGCCTCGGCAAAGCCCCCGAGCTGCGCTGGGCCTGCTTCGTGACCTTTGACAGCACAAACGACAGGTTCCCCCAGCCGGGCTACGGCGTCGACGCCGGCGCCCCCGCGAGCCCGGACTTCAGCCGCAAGCAGGACGCGAAGCAGTACGCCGCCAAGTCCGCCTGCCAGTGGCTCGTGGCCAACGGCCACATGCTGCCCTCGGGCGAGCTGCCCAAGTTCCACAAGCCGTTCGGGTCCGCGGCCGCGCAAGCTGCGTCTGCTGCTCCCCCCGCCGCCGCGGCACCGTCCAAGTCAACCTCCGTGCCGGCGAAGCGGTCGCCGCCGCTATCGCCCCCTGCCGAGCCAACGGACAACAACACCCCCAAGAAGATGCAGGAGATGCTCCCGACCAGGTCGTCTTCCTCGCAGTCACCCGTACGCAAACCTACAGAACCATCCTCGTCACCGAGACAGAAACCAGCAAAAGCCCCCCGCACAGCCTCCCCCACGAAGCCGTCACCGCAAACCTCAACGTCCACGTCGACATCAGCGAGCTCGTCTTCGTCGGGGACGCCCACAGCCGGCGCGGCCCTCGGCGAGGCGCCAGAGGTCCCGGCGACGAAGCGCGTGGTCGAGCTCGCCGGCCGCCTCAACATACCCGTCCCGCGCTACGTCGTCACCGAGGACACCTCCCTCCCCGGCGGCGACTTCTGGAACGGCCGCGCCGATTTCGACTTCCACCCGCTCGTCCCCGACGACCTGGGCGTCGTCAGCAAGATCCTGACCAAGAAGGCCGCCAAGGAGAAGATGGCCGAGGGCGTGCTGGAGTGGCTGCTCACCGAGCTCGAGAAGCGGGAGCTGAAGAGGAGGGACGTGCTTGGGGAGTAAGGGAGGGGGGCTCGGGTCACTGGGTCGATACGAAGAGATTGTGACGACTGGTTGTGGAGAGGTTTTTAAATACACGAGAAGACGTCGTACATACGTCGTGATGGGCGGAGGCTGTTGGCTAGGAGTTGGACTGGTCTGGAGAGTAATGACATGTCGTCTTCGTTGCCTTATGTGTCCACTCTCCTTCCCACAAAGTTGTAAAAGACATGGCGCGAGTAGCTCTATGATACAACCAATATTAAGACTTTCAGACAAGTCCAAAGTAATACCTCGCGACACTGTGCGGCTCCGGAACCCAAGGTCAATGTTAAGAAGTGATCACCTGAAAGATGTACATAAAAATCACCAGGAACATCTCATGAGTGTGGTTCTACCTGTTCTATCTCAACCTCAAGAGCGTCCTCCCCGTCTTCCACCCCTTCCCCCCCTATGCCCCTTCCCAGGGGGCGCCCTCATCTTCAACCCCTCGGGCAACTCCGCAACCCTCTCACCGTCCCTCCAAAGCGTGCCGACAACACCCTCATCCCGCCCCCTCACCTCCCTAAACAACCGGGACGGCACCCTCCCCTCCTCGTCCCCCTCCGTCAGCACGACCCCGTTCTCGCTGATCCACCACTTCATCCCCTCCTCCTCCCTCAGCGCCCTTTCCACGTCGACGTACACCAGAACCTCCGCGTCCTTCCTCATCCCGCTCACAACCCCCAGCTCATCGCCCGGCAGGCCCGTCGCGAAGTGCACGTGGTTCCGCCCCATGCGCTTCAGCCCGCCCGACTCCTCAATCTGCCTCCAGAACGCAAAGTACGTCCCGTGCACGACCACCTCCGGCACGTTGCCCTCCTCCAGCGTGATGGGCGTCAGCAGCGCCGCCGAGTCCAGCTTGATGCTGTGGCCCTGGTTCGCGCGGATGAGCCAGTGCGACGGCTCCGTCGACGTCTCGTCCAGGGTCGGGTTCGTCGCCTCGTTGGGCTTGAGCGCGAAGCGCTGCTTGTCCGACGTTGACACGGCGGACTGGATGTCGGAGAAAGTCACCTTGAGGGAGCGGACGGGGCCGTATGCGAGCTGCGGGCGTGTCAGCTGAAGTCAAGGAACTATTGAACCATGAATAGAACACTCGCTCATCTCATTCCACTCAAAGAAAACAAGTCACTCACCACCTTGTCCAAAGGCGCATACCCGCCCTCGTCAAGCTTGATCCCCGCATTCTCGGCCTGGTGCCTCAGCAACCTCGAAAGCGCCTTGGACACCAGCATCTCCCTATTCTGCCCGCCTCCGCCTCCGCCTCCTCGTCCGCCCTTGCGGCCGCCTCGCCTTCCCTGCTGCGCCTTGTCCTCTACGGCCGCGGCCGCGGTCTCGTCGAACCCGTCAGCCATTTTGCTAATCTCTCCAAGCGAAACTGTTGATTTCGAAGGGGCTGGCGGGTGTGTAAGCGGGTGTCGCCTAGCGGGAGAGACCGACTGTCGCTGCGCTGTTTTCCCTGGTGTGTGCGGTGCGTGAGTGGCGAATTGTGCCAAAAGCGCTGGTCTTTGGGTTGTAAATGGAAAACTGTTTGTCTTCAGGACACGAAAAGTGCCAGCCTTCATGGGAAACCCCTTGGTAAAATATGTAGACGTCGAGATTGAGGTGAGGTCGGAGAAAGGTTGGCTCAGGCCCGCCGAAAAAACTCATGAGTGGCTCATTGCGCCGCCCCTCCAATGAGCCCTCGCCGGTGAGTCAACCGTCACTACCTCAAGGAAAGTACAACACCAACGGGAGGCCAAATTCTCCTTTTTCGCACGGATCCGAGTCAGCATCTCGGGACAAAGCGCAGAGGCAGCTACCACGAGATACATGACAGCGGCCGGACGCATCTGACAGAACTCAATTGACGGATCTGATCGCTTCATCGGAGCTGCCCGTCCAGCACATTTCAACCGTACCAGTTCGGTGAATAACAATTCATGCATTAACTTTTAGCTGTTCTACCCTGCCCGGAAACAAAACCACAACACCTTGATCAACGGCATCAGCGCGTGCGGAGGATGAAAACCCAATCCAGACTCGGTGCACAAGTGCATCAGTGGACCAAAATATGCGTCTGATCAAACTTTTCGGGGCCTCCTGGCCCCAATCCTTCACGTTTTGTTTCTCCGTATGGGTTGCTCGATATACAAATGCTCCAACCTTTCCCAGGAAGGAGCGAGTCCAATAGTCAACCGGCCGTCCGTCGTGGTTGTCATACAAGTACAAAAGTGACAGAGTGCCGAACCCATGCGGTGTTAACATATGCCAAACAAGAATGACGCCAGCGTGAGAAAAAAGATCTAATGGTACATTCATCCGTTTGGTGTCATTCGTCAAGACGTTATCGATAGCCGCCCGCCTGAGCAGCTGTCGATGTATTCGTTATCGTGCTGTCGCGGTTTGGCCTGCGGCTTATGCTGCTGGCCCTGTTCAGCAGGGACGTGTGGCTGAGTGAAAAATGTCGCGGTTGAGCAATAGTAGGCTGAGCGCGCTCTTCAGTCGGCTTTTCAGCCGAGGTAGGAACGTCGCTTTCTGGGGTTCTTTCCAGATACCGACGTGTTGTGAGAGAAGGTGTGGATGGTGCAATCAGGCGAGATGTGAGGGCCGAAGCTCCAAATCGCCTGCGGGGGAGGGCAGAGGAAGCCGGCGATGAAACTTCGTTTGACGAAGTATGGGGATGGTACGTATGAGACACTGCGCGAGCTGGTGTCTGCAGTTCCGTAGCTGCCCGAGATGGGGCGCGGAACCGCGTCTCATCGTCGTCCTCACCAATGGTTCCGCGGCGTGTCCGTAGCAGAGAAGTCTGACGGCCCGTCTCTTGACGATTAGGTTCTTGACGGGTGTTATCGTGAGAATCCTCCGGCTCTTCGGTGCCAGCTCGTCTAGTTCTCAGGAGTAGCGAGGACCTTCGGCCGTCTTCAGGCTCCTCTGTCACGGCTCGGCGAGTACGGCCGATGAATAGGGATGACTTGCGGTTTGCAGCCTTGTTGCCTTCTCCTGGAGTGGAGGGAATCGTGCCGGGCGGCAGCGCGAATCTGGGGCTGGGCAGAGCGCTTGAGTTGAGCATGGTGTTGCGTCTCTCTTCATACTTGGACAATGCCCTAGGACTAGTAACAACGTTCACACTAGGCTTCGGGAGCGTCTGCTGCTCAGACGTCAGGCTAGGTCGTCGTTGAGCAGCCGTTCCTGAGACCACTGTGCCTCCCGTGAACGTCTTGTTGATGGTGGGCGTTGAGGGGGCCGTGGTTTCCTTTGGTGTGGGTACGCTGATCTGCAAAGTCTTGTCCCGCGCCGATTCCTCGCTGAGTGCCAGAACCAATTCGGTCAGACTGCGGCAGATGCTGTCGGCCTTGCGCCGGAGTTGGCGATCGGTGAGCGTGGTTCCCGCGCCGATGGTGCTGGCTCCGCTGGAAATCGGACCTGGCTGGCCCGCTGTACCCATCATGTTAGCAAGGGCGAGCGCCTCCGTAGCTGCTGTCTCCAGAGCTCGCGCGACCTCGTCGCTAAGGAACGGCTTTGACTTGTTGACGGCGGAAAGAAGGATGGGCTGCTGTGTCTCCCGTTGTGATGACGTAGTGCTAATGGCGTCACCGTTAGGGTGGTTGCTGCCCGACGTTCTCTTCGGTGATGTAGACATCGTGGTGTTAGTTGCAGTAGGCGGTCTTTCGTCAGATGCTCGGGACATCGCTGCGCCCGAAGTAGCAGGCAGTTTGCCTGTAAGCTCCAGTCGATGAATCCGAGACTTTAGATCGTCAAGCTCGTCCCAGACCGTCGAGGGTGCGGTTGTGGATGCAGTTGCCGTTGATTCCGTACCCTCTACCACATTACCTGCGTCGTGATGTGTTTCGGTTCGCGGTGTTTCGATTGACTTCGGCACCAATGGCGAGGAGTTGTAGGTGCGTGTCTGGCCGTAAGAGAGGTTGGATTGCCTGTATGCCGAGCTGCGAGCAGAGTAGCCCGTGTTGCTGTCGGTCAAAGAAGGTCGTCTACGCGCGTAAGGCGAGCTGTCCGATGAGTCTTGGAAGGTGAATGAACGGGGCGTGTTGGCGGAGGAGCGCGTGGCAGCGTTGAAGGTTTTGGAGCGACCTAAGTCCTCGCCAGGATGCACTGATGAAGGACGGTCTCGAGTCAAACCGGAGCGGTACGCCAGGGCGCGTGCCATTGGATCTGCGGCACTGTCGTCCTCCGACTGGCGTGACCGCTTCTTGGAGGTCTCTTGCTGGTCGGAAAGACGACGACTGATTTGGGGCGGGGAGGTTGGGTGATAAGACAGTGGGACGGCGGCTGAGAGGGGTCGGCGGTGGGAGGATCTAGTAACACGGGCCTGTTTGTCATTGTCAGTCAGGTCTCGGTTGTCCATGGCAAAACTCTATGTTCGCATCCAGGACGCCACGGCACGGCTAGCGCCGCCGGAACCTGAGAGAAATGAAGTCGCGCTAAGGGCGCTGGACTAGGAGATTCAGATGGGGGGGGTTGCGTGGGCAGAGTAGGGAAGAGCGGGATGATTAACTAAAAATATGGAGAGATGGCTCGATATCAAAGCGAACAGACACTGTCCATCGCAGAGCACGGTCGTCCGAATGGCGCTAAGAGGCATCCCGAAACAACAACGCAAACGCGTGAGCAGGGCTAAAACTCACTATGGCACTTGATTCTTCCGCTGGCGCAACATCTCCCGAGCCGCGACGGGTTGGTTCTTGTCTGGCGATTTTCATAAAGACATCACCTGTTGTGTTGTCGTCGTCCATGTTGGTAGAAGGGTTTGCCGAATGCGGCGGTGTCATCCGCCGGAAGTCATCGTCAATCCTGCCTTCGAGTGCGCGCAGGGTGCGATCGCGTTGGTTGGGGTCCGCGAAGTCGTCGCCGAAATCGAAGGAGCGCATGTTGGATGTGCTGCTGTCGAGTCCCAGACTGCGACGAGAGCCGGATGACCGAAATGATCGGATGGGAGCCACGCGGACCGAAGTGGTCGAGGTGGTGTTTGAGGGGGCTCTGAATGATACGGGCGGTCGCGACGTTACGGATTTTCGCTTCTCATCTGTCGGGCTCGAATTTTGCAGTGTTTTCGGCAGTATCAGCTCGCGCTGGCCCTGGGCCCAGTCCTTTGTTGTTCTGTCGGCCGGGGGCAGGTCGTCACTCGCGTCGGAGGGATGCGGGTGATGGGTGTCTAGAGGCGACGACTCGGTATCGGTCGCATTTGACTCGCGGGAGCGAGCTGCGGCGTTCCTGCGAGTGTGCAGTCTAGAGCCAGGGGCAAAAGTCTTGGACTCTGCGACGTCGCCGCGGGTTGATTGATGTACGACGACGGGGGATCTGTCGGGGAAAGAAGCAGGCCGTCTGGGTGAGAGAGCCGCGGTGGCAGGGGTGGACTGCGAGGCGGTCTGGTAGGTCGATGCTCGCGATCGCGGACTGAGCTTCGGAGGGGGTTCGGGCAACTCGTCGATAGGGCTCGAGATTCGGGGCGAGAGTTGGCGGTGGGAGGGCCGGCGGTCGTGGAGAATGCGAAGTGAGGCCGGGCGGGTGGTGTTTTGGCGTGGGCTGGGGGTGGTATCGGACGAGGTGTGGTCCCGCTGGTGTGGCTGCTGCTGCGGCGAGTCCACGTCTGACGTTGTTGTTACGGTTGTCGGGGTGGTGGCAGCGGCGGCGCCGTTGGCAGTGTCAATGGGAGTGGCAGTGGCGGTGCCGGTGCTGATACCAATGCCTATGTCGGTGACGGCGACGGTGCCGGCGGCAGAGTGCACGTCGTTTTCGCTGGCACCCGATTTAGGCGACACAGGCGAGGGCGGGATGTGGTGCAGCAGTGAGGGGAGCGCTAAGCGTGGGGATTGGTGCTTGTAGTCGGCGAATCGAAAGGCGGGAAGTTTGGACGAGTTGTGGCTCTGGCGGTGCGCGTGGTGGTAGGGCGAGTTGTTGGGCGAGTTTGCTGAAGATGTCGCAGAGGCGGAGGGAGTCTGGAACGCAGCGCTTTGCGAGGACAGCGAGGAGGAAGGGGACGCGGACGCGGACGCGGATGCGGATGCGGGTGCAGACGCTGAAGCAGAGGAAGACAATGTGGGATTCAATGTCGGGGCAAGGCCCGCAGGTTCGAAACCAGCCGTGGCCATGTTCGCGTCTCTGGAATCCGCTTTCGTTCGCTTCGCTGCGCTGCGCGTCGGGCCAGGGCTTGGGCGTTGTGTTTTTTTTTTTTTCTTGCTCTGTGTCGCTGGTGCTGGGGTGCCCTTTTCGCTGTTTGTCTCTGACCGACCCCAGTCCACCACAGTCGAGGCCTGTCAGTGTGGAATCCACCCACCGAAGCTCGATTCCTGGCTCGTTCAAGGGGCGCCGTGTGGTATGTGCGTCTGCAACCTGTTCGGTCGTTGATAACCGTTATCGTTATTTTCTCGCCTGAGGTTCTTGCTAGGTGTTGTTTTTTTTCTTCTCTTTTTCCCTGAGATGCTGCAGATTTGTGACTCGGGATTGTCGTTTCTTTTGCTGCCGTGATGTTCGGAATCGGGTCTCCTGATTTCGCAGCGGTCTCTCTCCGTTCTTTCCGGTCTCCCGTTTCTTTCCTTGGGCGGTGCGTGGTCGGCGGCCTTTTGGATGGGTCCTTAATTAGGAATTAGCAGTGGGTGAGACACGATTCGTCCGGCCGGGTTGTCCATCAGAGGTGCCTGGAATGTGCGTATGCGCGTGTGCATTCGTTCGTCGGAAGCGTGGAAGGGGATTCGCTGGCCGGTGTGTTCTTCGGGAGAGGCGTGCGTATTAGTGACACAAGGTTTTTGGGGTAGGCGTGGCTGGCTGCAGATGGGTAGGGAGCGGAGGTGGAATAGGTCGTCGGACCGGTCGAATCGAAATATTCCAAGGAGAAGACGAGTATGCCAGGACTGGAGTACGGGGGAGGCGGCCGAAAGGAGAGGGCGAGGAGACAGGTAGGAGGGAGTGAGGGAGCGAGAGAAGGGAGGAAAAGAGAGCGAAGGATGGGATTAGTATTAGAATGGAGCGGCAAGGAGAGTCGTGAACAAATGCGGGCGAGCGACAGACAGTGAGGGGGGCAAGAGCAGACACACTTAGGTTGCTCTGCTCGTCGGGAGTGTCTGATCGGCCTCAAAAGGTAAAGTGTGGCCCAATCCAGGCGATCGGAAAGACGGGCAAAGAAAGAGAGTCGCAGTCGACCTGGGTCAGGACAAGACGGGACTGGACGGGAAAGGACAGGATGGGACAGAAGCTAAAAGCAAAAAAGTGAAGAGGGCCTCGAGCTCCAGGATTTGGATTTGCAGACTCTGCGCTGCATCTGGACGCTCGCCCTCGTCGGCCACCACAGTTGCGTGCTGCGCTGCTGGAGCTGCTGGAGCTGCTGTCGGGTGCTGTCAGTGTCACGACAAGGCTCGATGCAGCTTGGGCCCTTCCTTCCCTCTCCATCTCCAGACTCCAGTCTTGCCGTATTGTCACTCTACCGGAAACTGTGAGTGGTCGGAGGTTGTGGCGTCAGGAAGGTACCTCCCACTCGTGCCTGCCTTACGCCGTACCTTCCATTCTGTAAGGTACCTGACCTCCTGATTAGCCTCCGCGCACAAGTACATGCCTGCCGTTTGATGCTTGACTGCATCAACGCAACTTACTACTCTACAACTGCCACTTACGCAGTACATCCAACGTAAAAGCTTGTTTCTCACCACTTATCACTTGCACATGCTCTCGGTGCAGACACAGCCTGTGCAAGCACCAAAGTCTTCGCATCTAACAGGTACTGGACGCTCTCGTCTCTCAGCACGCTGAATCTGTACTGCACTCTCTCGTCACAGTCCGACGCCGCCCAAATTGGCCGGTCCTTCCTGGTCGGGCCCTGGCTCCCCGTTGCTGCCCATGTGGTTCGCTGGTGGCTCTTGCCGGACCACCCCGGCCAGCAGGAGCTGCACACATATCAACGACATCCACACATGCACCACTCGAGCACCACAGAAGCGCCGTTTAGCACCACCCGCCTGACGCCAACAAATGCATCGTGGGTACTGACGGCGGGCCGTATGCGCGCTTGCCACTCCAGTCTCGCTCTCCAGCAAACATGTTTCTCGGGGCTGGGCACCGGCACACCCAATCATCACCACACCGCCCTCGCCCAACGAACAGCCCGCGCATGCTATCCAGATCCCAGCCGATATCAGCCAGCCTTCCACCACCGCGTCGATTCCTTCCTCCTTCAGGCCAGCACAACGAGCGTTCCCACGGATAGGCACGACCGACGACATTGGCTCCTCCAGTTTATTGCAGGGCCCCTAGTCCCTCCGGTCACGTCTCTTTAGCACCTCGAGCCAAAAACAAAAGTCGCGCCGGCTTGGGCTTCTGCTCGCGCCAAACATGCTGTCTTGAGAACAGCAGGCAAGTCTCCACCGTTCAGAAAACAAAAAGGCCAAGGCCGCTTTGGTGGAGAAGCGACAGGGAAGTCCAGCACCTTAATCTGGACAAATGAGCTGCGAGTCCAGGGATGCACGGCTCTCGGGCAATACGCCTTCAGGGGTCCTGCGAGCCATTTGCAGCTAGACGACTCGAGGAGGCTGGTTGGACCAGCAAGAAATAGGGGATGGCTTGCCGACGAGCTCAGAGCCAGACGGCACCTTCGGCCAAACCACCGCCGTTAGTCGCCTTAGTGCTGCCCCGGATCCAGCTCCTAGGGGGAACCCAACGAGGTCACAGGCGAAGCACTCGTGCCTGTCTCAAACATGGAACACCGCTGCCGCGAGAGCTATCTTGCAGCGGCACGAAAGACATTGCGACCCTATTCGGTGGGTAGAGAGAAAAGAGGAAAAGACACACTCAGCACACACAAGGAGGACCGATACCCAAGGACAAGAACGAGCTGCGACCAACTGGCCTTTCGTCGATCGGCGCAAAATAGGGGGCTGGCTGCTGGTCCGGGACCACAACAATACGGCTGTCCTCGACTCTCGCATCTGCCCCGGTCTTGAATCCACGCAGTGACGCGAGATGTGATAATATCGATCCATCTGCAGACGGGTTCTCAGGGCTCCCATCTCGCTGCCCCTTTACTGCCGTACGGCTGCGCACGCCCGCTCGGAGCCGTGGGGGAGGGTGACCAATGTCAGCCCAATCGGCTGACACCTGCCTGCCAAACCACCTGTGTCAGTGTGCTCGGGGCTCGTCAACCAATCTTTGCTCCCCCCAAACATACGGGACGAGGCTCGAGCTCTTCTCCTCAGAATCCACCTCGTACTGGTGCCAGGCCGTCGTCGCCCTGCAGTTTTCAACGACCTGAGGTTGACAGTGGGCCGTTTGGCACGCGAAATGGAGTAGCATTGCATTACAGAATACAGACCCCCAGAAATGCACTTACAAGGGGCCTGCAAGTCATCACCAGTGACAACTCCTCCAACATGCAGAGAACAGCTGAGACACCCGCCACCGTGATACCTGCGACAGCCTCCGCCGGGCGCTGTCGTTGTCGTTTGCAATCACACCTCGCCTGCTTCCGTGTGCCGTCCGCCTTTCGTTGAAAAGCAGAGACGAAGCATTATCAACTCCCCAGCCATGGCAACCTTGGATATTTTTGTTCTCATTATGAGATGGAGCCACTAGCTGCGCTGATCACCCTCAAAACCGGGGACGCAGGCCAGGGTCCTCGAACAAGAAGACTTCGCTCGCCATTGGGTAAAATTCCCGGTCAGGGGCGGCGCAGGCGGGTAACGCAACTCTCGTCACCCACAAGAACATCAAACGGCATCTAGACAAGGGCCCAGAAGCCTTGAGAGTCCGGATCAACAGAGCGGAAGGTCGTTCGAACTTCTCAGTTGCATCCGACACTGATCGCGACACCATCGGCGTCCAAGCCATCCTAACCTACTAACCACACCAAAGGGTGCATGCATTGCGTGTTCTTGCTCGTGCGACAGTTAGCCAAAGTTAGCCAAAGTTTGCTTGTCCGCGGCGTGGATACACCCGCCCTCCGAACTCCTTCCGTCCCGATGGAGGGCTTCCTTCTTGTCGTCCAGCGACAACAGACGTGTCTACATGTCATAGCGCCAGGGATGACAGCGGAATGCACGGCCAGCCCTCATTCTCTACGCGTTCCATTCATCCCCCGTCCCAAAGGATTCCGCCATACCTAACACCGGCAGGGGTCTCGGAAGCACAACACGTCCGAGTACGTGACGCCCCATGCCGCCAATCTGACCAAAAGTCGTGTTTGGGAAGAAAAAGGAAACATGGTCTCCACGCCGAGATCTTCATCTGCGACAGTGATCAGATGGCGCTGGGAGCATTGTCTTGATACGGCGATGGCTATTTTTGCTCTAACAGTCGTGATGGTGTTCTACCCCCTTTTCCTACTTGATATCCCACGATTTCATCTGGCCCCGCGCACGGATGATTTCAGTCTCTGCCTCCGCGTATATTGCCCTGAAAACGATTCATTTACAAAGCCCTGTTGTTTCGATTGTCGAGAAACAGGCAAGTCTCTCCGTCAAGAAGCTGACCCGAATGATAATGTGGAGTTGTCGGGTTGCCAACAGGAGAAACACACTCGCCTGAGCAGGGGCACTCGCCGCCGCACGGCCTCGACACCCTGACAGATGCGCTTTAGCCATGATCAGTCAGCTTGTGGACAGCCCGGTTGACAAGCAATTGGCAATCCTGCAAACACGGCTCCGGGCCTGAGGTGCCTTTCGGTCGAGGCTGCCGGGGCTATGTTGCAACGATCTGGGTCGGCTGTCAGGTCAGACGGAGACCGGGACTTCAATGAGCACGCAATGGTCCAAGCAAGGCCCCGAGACCACCGGCAATGATTCCGAGAAGCAAACGCCCCATCCATATTCCGACTAATATGCACCAGGTCAACACCATGGCCGACCCATAGGCAGTGTTTCTTTGGTCGGGGCTCCCACACTATCGACTTTCAAAACGAAACGTTCTCGGGGTATGAGCTCGCCAAACTCAACTTCTCGAGTCGCGCTCATTGTCCGAGAGAATCGGACGAACACGAGAGTAGGACTGGTCGGTCCAAATCATCCCATCCCGATCCAGCCGGACAAGCTTCTGCTTCTGTCAGGCATAACCAAGCTTCACGAACCAGGCCTACCACACCAAAAGGCTTTGTGGCTAATTGCGGCTCTGCCCCATCCTCGAAGCCGAGTACATGGATGCGACTCTTGGCCAATCTCCATTCCACTTGGCTCAACCCAAGGATCGAGGATGTATACTCGTGGGATGTGTGTGTCTCGTTGACTCCCGTTTCTTGCCTGCAAGAAACTGAACCGGGAATGACACGTGCGTTGGGATCGATAACTGCAAAAGTAGG
This sequence comes from Colletotrichum tropicicola, assembly GCA_025962755.1. Lineage (NCBI taxonomy): Eukaryota > Fungi > Ascomycota > Sordariomycetes > Glomerellales > Glomerellaceae > Colletotrichum > Colletotrichum tropicicola. Next base: position 28,616 of record JAOWMA010000315.1, read on the forward strand.
TTTAGTCAGAAGCTTTGTTCTGGAACTCATCCGAGTATCACATCGAATCGCTTCGGGCCCTACATCCAGCGCCCGCCCGTTTTCTCGGAAATGCTGCTCTCAACACCCACCAGTAATCTCGACGGCTACCGGCACATCAACCTCTTCAGCAGCAATCCGGCAAAGCATTTTCCATCTTGGACATCCTCGCCTGCGTTGTTTATCCCCTTTTGCGACAAAACAGAGTTACATGACCACAAGTGGCAAATTGGAGACTCGGTCTCCAAAGCAATCATTTGAAACATGTCTTATGGGTGCAAACACCGCTATTAATGTCTTGGGTGCGCTTTTTGGGTTCCTGCTTCATGCGTTAGGTCGGTACTCGGCACTGAACTTCGATCGACTTTGGCAAGCTGTGTGGCCTTGGTATTGTTTCACAAGGATTTTGCGCTTGAAATTGTTTGTTTATGACCAACCACCAACCACGATGTCTAAACATGCGACTACGGCTGCCAAGCAGCACGACTACTAAGTATATCACACTTTGCGATAACGAGCTTGGCTGATGCGGGGTCACTGGTGAAATCGAGGCGAGTTACCAGCTGCCGAGTCCTCGGGTCGCAAACCGAGTCTCACGTCCCGAGACAGTGTGCCGATCTTCTTCAGCTTGCCTTGGCTGAAGACGAGACTTTGGATTAGACTCGAGACTGTAACATTCCTTCGTTGTCGGATGCTATGCCTCTTGGTTGTGCGGGCAACTCGATCGACACGAAGGCATTCCTTCGTGCGAGTGAATGCCCTGCGATGAAGATGGCTTTGCGTCAACGGTGGACGGCCGGATGCCTTGGTAGACTTTTACTTACACCAGCCTGAACCGGTGGAAGTCCGTCGTGACGCGCAATTCCTAGAACCATCGGGACTGGCAGAAACTCTTGACCACAGAGGCCCTTGCCTGACTTATTCTCGTTCGGTTGACGGCCTCGTTTCAGAACTGTGATACTAACCAACAGATGGACCTAAGAGCGCTCCGTTGTGCACCACGGATACGATCGGTGCTTCTTTCTGTCGGTCTCTGGTGTAGTCGCGCTCCGTTATCTCTATCTCAAAGTCATTCCGCCTTCATCAACTAACAAATAGAGTAGAACTGGAAAGATCGGGTTTGTAGTTTTGTATGTTTGTATTCAGCTTCCCCAACCCAACCCGCTTCAACGTAGGAGCAGTCTATAGGTTCCTGCCTGATAGTCTGTGGGGTTGTCTTTTCCATTTATAAGTTCTGGAACGCCTTCCTCTTACTACCTGTGACATATAGGAGAGTCGATTGACGTTAGACACTGTAGCCGAACTGAAAATACCAGTACAGCAGGCGGCTTCTTAGTATTCTAGTTGTGCTACCTTTCAGTCAGGCTATTAGTCTTGGAATTCATTCTTCTCTTTCTTTCTTAAATTATCTCCTGCCCTATACTCCGTTTACACCATTCTATAGTAAATAGATACTGAGAGTTGAAAAACTGTGGATAGCTTTGGATAGTATGTATACTAGGTAATGTAAATGCCAAGGCTATCACAGAGCCCTGCGGTGAGGCGGATAGAATATATAAATCAGGGATCACTGTGAAACTTGGCTAATAGATAGAACACAATAATTGTGCCATCCATCAAGCCATAGAGACGATTACGAGGCCGAAACCCGTCTCAGGAGTGTTGCCTCCTCCAGTTTGGCCGCATTTACAATACCTCCTCGTGTCAAGAATATAAACGCTGCACAAGTCTCTCAGTCGCTTATAAGCGTCGAATAGGGCTCCTCTCGGGCATTTGATAGCTTCCCAGCTTCCGTGACACGCATGTCTTCGTCCGCCGTGGTGATTACATCCCGTGCCTGGACGATCCTCGACCTCAGCCATGCCCCGTCGCAGTGCCACGGTGCTCGCTGTTGCTCCGATATGAGATCCCAAAGGGAGAGTGAGGAAAGATGTCGACTTTCTTCGTCCGTCTTCTCCGTCCCCTGTATCGTATTCTATTCCGAGAATCAAAAGCTAGGAACAGAATGCTACGAGCTGAGACTAGCTGGCTGGCTGGCTGGTTGAGGAGGAAAGGGGAGAGACAGGCAATGGATAGACGAGAACTTGGTAGCAGATCATCATCTTCACCTAACGGAATACGTTCATTCATGCCTCAACTCACCAAGAGGAAGCATACCGTTGAAAAAAAGAACTACTCACAAAGACCATACACAGGTCCTCCAGATCCCCGCGGGGTGAGTGCGCTTTCATGCCAGTTCTGCCGAGACGTCGAGACAGTAGACCTGTGTGCAACTCCACTCGGCATTGCCGAACACATTTTCTGCCGGTCATGGTCAATCCGAGTGATATGGACAATACATCTGATCAACTGTGCAATCCGAGGCTACATGTACAAGTGTCGAGGAGGAACGAGACTGGGCGAGCAGAGCGTGTGGCCAGTCAGTCGGTAAGAAGAGGTGTGTCCACTGTGTCCGTCGGCTGAATTCCGAAGGTCATTGTCCGTAGTGATGGAAATCACAGCATGCCGCTCGCTCCCCAAGTTCGTCGTGGCGTGAGAGGGTCGCCAACCTCCCGCGGAGAAGGAACCTCATACGAACAAAGGTCAGGTCATGATCCCGAAGAATGCGATTATCAACCCAAGGTAACGATACCTTCAAGTTGCAGGCTCAAACTCGCCATCACTATTGATCCTCTGGCTCTGACTCCTGGTTGATTCCTTAATATTGCTGAGCCAAGCTGAAGGTATGGCTTAGTTGGAAAAACGCCGAGTGCGGTCTGACTGACAGCTATGGAGGACCGGATGCAAAATATTTCCATCAGAGCAAACTTTGACTCTTGACAACACTCTGACCAACATTATAAGAAGCTCTAAATTAATCCCCTGTTCCGTAAGTTGATCCAACGGCTAGGTCAAACGGAAGGCGCATTCCGCAAAGGGCATGAATCAGTTTAGATGTTCGTAATAAGACCGAAGAAACATCTGAATCCAACCCCGAAGTCGTATTCTTTACACTTACGAGCTTACACGTAACTAACCAAAAATACAGATCTCACCACCGAGAATCATGCGGGGGAGAGTCGGCTAGTTGGACAGATGGCGAGGTTGGAACAGTCGTGCAGTCGCGTCGACCAGGGTTGTGAACCTCGACTGGGCTAGAACTTGACCAGCGGATCTCGAGACGACAGGATATCGCTTGTCTAAGTTCTCTTCGATTCGGTATATCTTCGACCATCTTCTCGACTCATCTATGTCTGATGTGTTGGTCGGCAATCCTTGCTGCAGACCGTCCAACCACGTGAAACTCTTCCCGAACGAAAGTCTACGATCTCAAGACCCCAGCCCATGCCTAATCCAACCTCTCCGCCGGCGCGATCTTGTCGGGGGTATTCTCGCACGTAATAGATCGAGCCCTAGGGCGGAGTGCACCAGTTTTCTAACAACCAGACAGACATTGGCAAGAGTCTCGACCCAGAGCCCAATTTGGCCATCAAAAAAACCTACTCCATCCTAGCCTAGCCTAGCCGCCGCCGCCCCCGCGCGAGACTTCAGACGTTGCGTCAAGTCCAGGGACAGCTACCGAGGACGATGCCCATGGAAATGTTCCAGAATTTTTGGGTTTTTCCGTCGTCGCGCTTCCTGAATTACCCCCGCATGCGCGGGCGAGCGAGCGAGCGGGCGGGCGCGCAGAGGTTTCGTGTGTCCACGGCCGGCAACCCGAGACGAAGAAGACTGAGTTGGACGTCTTCTTCCGGTTTAGTCGATGGATCCATTCTTAGATGTAAAGAAAGACTCGGACTCTCGTCAGACAATGTCAGACAAGACCGTTCTTCTGGAAAGAGAGACACGAAAGGTTGAGCTGAGCTTGTCGTCGACCCTGACCCTGAAGGAGCTGGGACGCCTCGGTCTCCGGGGATCGGGCAAAGAGAGGATCTGGCGTGCGGCAAGTGCCATCACTCAATGGTCGTATCCGTACCAGGGGGGTTGAACATGCGGGGTGAGAAGTGGCCGTCGCACCAAGGAAACATGTTGAGTGGTTGTCGGTTCGCTTTCGCAACTATACGAGGTATGCTGCGGCGCCATCTCCGCTTCCCGAGTCCGATGAACGGTTACGATTATCCGCGGTCTCATGGGTGGAAAAATCCTGACAACATTCGTAAACAAGGTGGTGTTGGCACCTGAGAGCCGCAATCCAGATGCGATGGGTCATCAACAGTCCCATATCCTGGGGCGTCGAGAGAGGGTTCGGGTTCTAGTCTGCCAACTGAACATTGAAGTCCTAGATCAAACGAATAAGCAGGATGTCACTTTACCGTTCTCAAAGTATCTGTTTTCTCGATATAATCCTGATGTAACAAGTCCATTTTAAACTCAACAGGACGAATGAACTACTCTGGCAAGGCAGTCACAGGCAGTGGTACGCCATGGCAACCCAGGATGAATTCGCACATTAACAAGTACCTTACAACCACGTAATTCGGCTCGGGATACAAGGTAAGGTCGTTCGTCCGATAAGCTTATTCGACGAGAGTTGCTACATAAATCTGACACTATTACTTCTTGTCCGGACCAAAGTCCCTCAGACCAGGCAAGACGACGTCTGTACCCTCGCCCGGAACATGAGACCCCAGAATCCAGTTGAGGCGCAGGTTTCGGTTGCGTCCGGGGGAGCATCGAGTCCAAGACCTTGGGATCACATGAATACTGAACTTTTGTAGCTCCTGTAGCTCAGAAGACGCGCGGGGCATGCTCGGGAAAGGATAGACCTCGATACCCTCCAACTCCTGCAGTTCTTGAAGTGCCCCGGCCCGCGAATTTGGTTGCGATGCGTTGACGCCACGCCTACAACCGAATGATCAAGGGAGCTCAACCATCGAGAAGCTGCCAAATCTCTCATGCCTATCACCATATTCCGATTCCTGTGGGCTTCACCCGAGAGGGAAGCCCGCCAAGACGACCAGTCACAATGCAGAGCAGAGGGGGAGGCGAGCATCGAGCGTACCTAATGAGCCCAAAGAGCCAGCTTTTCGTGAAACAGTCAAGATCATAGAATCCGTAGAAACACGTACAAAATAGCAAGCGCACCCGAAGCCACTACCCCAACAACCAGAACATGGCGTGTTGAGGCACAATACCTCGAATCACGAGGAACGAATCACGCAGCCCAGCCCCTCGACCCCAAACTCCATTTCCGGATCCGAGGTGGGCGAAAGGAAAGAGGAAAAAAAAACGGTCTGGGCCGCCCACGTCCTTCCGCATCCGTAAGGAACAAGCTCCGATTCGGACATCGCCAGTCCATCGCCGCCATCGTTGCAATCATCGAGCCGAGCCCCCCTCAGCCCTTGTCGTGAAAACACAAATTCCCAACGTCGCGCGCCCCGAACGGTCGGGATTCTGGGAGCGCGGCTGCCAAAAAAAAAAAAAGAAAAAAAAAGGGAAACAAGAAGAAGGAGAGACCTGTCAACGGTGCCACGCTGAGCCTGTCGACAATCTCTCTCCCTTTGTCCCCCCAAGATCCCGGGCACGTGAACCGCATCGCCCGCCCTCTCGCTGTCAGCATTACAACGAGGGAAAACAACGGCCCACGATCCTCAATCTCAAAGAGAGAAAATCATCAAATTCTTTGTTTGAATCTACACAATGAAGATATCATCCCGTCGGCTGGAATCCAAAGAAACCAAACAAACCGTCGGCCCTCGCCGTCGGATGCACCCGGCCGGCCGCAAAACACGACGAAAGTGGGGCCGGGCCGAGCTTGCCCCAACGGCATCCCGGCGCAACCGGATCGGCGTCGGGGTCCCGGGGTTAAAAATGCAGTGAAGGAGGGACATGAACCATAACTCAAAGACACACGTTTCGGCGCACGTCACGACGCGAGATGAAAGGAGGACGCGGGGGAGCAGAAGGAAACAGCACGAGCCCACTGCACCCACCACAATCGCCTTGCAAATCTAGACTAGGTAAGGTGTCTATCTGCCTCCCCCAAATAAGCACAGCCGTTGGCGTTGCGGGATAGACGTGGGCTTTACGCAGCATTAGCAGCGCCCGCCAAAAAAATCGCCGGCCATGACTTTCCGCTTCTGGTAGGCAGATCGCGCAGACTTGCACAGTTCCGGTTAAAGGTGCTGCTCTGCGATGGCCGTCGGGATTTCCCATTCAGATCTGTCAAGTCAAAACTGACTCTGGAGATTGCTCCAAGGCGCGGCGGCGGCTGCCGCAACACAGCTGGGAGTCCCCTAGAAATCAAGCCTGGCAGATGCGAAAGAGAGCCTCGCGACAGATTACTCTAATCGCAAAGAGAGTGCGTTCCCGTCGTGATCGGGTTACAGATGTCAACCTAAACGCGGACATAGTTTCCCCTGGACACGGCGAAGTTACCAGCGCAGCGGTTTTGGTGTGCGGCAAGGTTTGGGGGCCACAAAGTCTCGGGGGGGGCTTGCGGGACGCAGCATGTCTCATCAGGGACGAGAACCATCGCGGTAGCCCGTTCCGGAAAGACAAAAACTAGCTCAAATGTCCGTCCGCAACCTTCGGCATCGCATCATTGACTGGACAGAAGTGAGGGTGTGCAGAGAGGTGTGTGTGTGTGTGTGTGTGTGTGTGTGTGTGTGTGTGCCGCGTCTATTCGGCACAACCTGCGCGCGCAACGTCGATCGTCCTGTATTGTTGTTTTGTTCTGTTCCCTTCTATTTTGTGCAATCATGTGCACAGTCTCCCAGGCGACGCTGTTGCGTTGCTGTTGCGGACCAAGTGGGCGAGGTGCTGAAACAGCATGTCGCCGGTTTCGTGTCCGTGCCTGGGGGCACCCCCTTGGACGGAGGGGGGCTGGGGGGCCCCGTTGGGTCAGGCAAGCCAAAAAGTCATGCCAGCATCGCCCGTTTGATCCGCAACTCTCAACTTTGGCGAGCAGAGAGTCGGCAGGCGCGCGATGGGATGGCAGAGCGGGACACGGAGAAGCTGAGACGAGGAAGGATCAAATATCACATTTGGCCGCATCTTGAGTGCGCTGGCGAGAGGCCGATTGGAGGCTTCAAAAAGTCGTTTGACGGTATGGTGCCGCGGTGGAATGACGGCGCTGTCGCTGTTAACCTGTGACGCGGTATTTGTTCGAAACCGCCCAGGTGACGAGGCGAACAACTCTCGACTCCCAACGGCGGCCCAAGGCCGACGAAGGTTTTCACGGACGGCAGAGCAGCATCGGGAAAGGTGGGTTTGAGCTGGCCGCAAGGAGCCGCAGACAGAGAGCAGACAAGCCGGGATGGCCCAACCAGGCCGGGACCGCGCGTATCCCCAAATCCGGGTACGGGACCGTGAGGGCGCATGAAGCAGGCGGTGGCCTCTCAGGGCTGAAGACGCGTGCTCTTGCGCGTGGGTGCGGTGCGTGGCCGACGAGATGAGACGAGACGGAGACGAAGGCCATGACGGACGGGTCCGCGAGTGTCTTCAGCAGCTCCTGTTGCCATGCGCACAGCCACGCGAAGCCGTAAAAAGAAAAGAACAGTAAATCAACGCAGGGCACTGCGCTCTCTCTCCATCTTGCTCATCGTCGGCCGTGTGCATTGCTCGGGTGAAATGGCGGAATATAGAAGGAGCAATAAGAGCAGCGCTCCCTTCCCAGACGGCGGTTCCCAAAACGGAAACACAAGTGTGCAAATATGAGGCTCGGCTGAGCAGGGCCCCTTTGGCAAATTACCACGGACTGGGGAGAGTGCCTTTTTTGGTGGACTCTCAGATTCTCGAGACATGGGTGTGTTGTTGTTGATGTCTTGCGAGCGCGCGGACTGCGCGGGCAATACACTGGGCAGCAGACCAAAAAAAGAGAAGACACCGACGGTTTGGTGGAGATGGGCGGGCTCAAATCAAGGATCGCGATCGGGCGGAGAAAATATCATGGGCTCGATATAGCCTGCAGCGCACTCTCTCTCTCTCTCTGACTCTCTTTTGCCTCGCCCATGTGAACAGGTTCGCCTGATGGTCCAGCGTCCAAGGAAGTCCCCTCTCTACGTCGTGTGCGTGCGACGTTCGCACTCACGTGGAGCGCACCACCGCCGTTGAAAGGGGGGCCGTGGGAGGGGGCCTGGACTTTGAAGGTGCCTTACTGATATTACGGCAATGCGCGCGTCGCAAGCACGAGGGACGCGTCGTCGGTGCGAAATGACGAGTTTTATTTCGGGATCCGGGAGAGCTTAGCCCAGGAGCGTGGTCTGTCTGACGCAACGACAACGAGCGGGTGGATATCGAGAGAGGCACTTGAGTGATGATGTGCATCGTGTTATCCACGGGAAGGGTGGGGGAGCAGGAGGGGACGGCTCGCCGACGTCGAAATGCGTCCTTTGGTGAGATTTGGATTGGCGCGCAGAGTTTTCGTGCAGTCGTGATCATCTGAACCCTAATTGATGAGGCTCGTCACAGTGGAATGAGCCGCGAGCCGGGCGACTGACACTGGGCGGCTCTCTTGCGTCGGGTCGGGTTCCTTTCAGATGAGGGCGGGCAGCTAAAACACCCCCGGATTACTGGGCGCTGCGGGCAGAACGAAGTTTTGCGACCAGGGGGGTTGGTTTCCTGCGTCGACAATCGACATTTGAGGGTTCTTGGACCCGTTTTGCCTGTTCAGGTGAAGATTTCGGGATTGCAGTTCTCTTGGTTCTCTTGGCTCTCTGGGGGAGGCGGCCGGATAGGGTCACCTGCAGAGTCGTAATTTGCGGAATAGGCGCCCCAAAATAGACGCGAGCACGAGGGAAAGGGAAAGGGAAATGGGCAAAAAGGGCAGAGGCCATGCGAAACGGGATGTTCCCTGTGCAGAGGGAGCGACGTGTTGTCGAGGGACAGACCGACTTTCCGACTCATGATTTCTTTTTTTTTCTTTCTCTTGCGCTCTCTTCTCGTGTGCCGTTGCTGCTTCCTTCTTCTGCCCATGGCAATAAGTGGTAACTTTGCGCCAGGTTAGGTAGGTACTAGGTAGGCACTCGTCCAGCATCAGTTGCAGCTCCTCTTTCTGCTGCTCTTGCGCCTTCGGTTTCTCTCCAGAGGAAACCAGCAACACAGGGGAGGGGCGACCCTGGACCCTTGCTCGCGCCTGCTTTTCCAGGTTCCTCTCTGCTCAGAGAGCTGATGCCCTGCTGCTGCCAATCGTGACTTGCCGCTGCCACTTTTTCGGACTTTGGGTGGGACCTCAACCACCCCCCCCGACCGTTCAGGGGGTCCCGTTGTTTCAGATTTCGCCAAGACGTCGAGGAAAATAGCTTCAAATCTCTCCCAAAGGCGCGGCGGTCCCAATCTCCAGAACGAGAGAAGACCCGGCATGGGGGGGATCGGGGTGGGGGGATCGGGGTGGGGGGCGGGCGGCGACTGAGTGGACGGCAAGCCGCTCGCAGCCACAGTTTCACGACATGCCCAAACCACACTGTATCGCCAGATGCGACTGCCGCTGGCGGGTTACAGTGCGGCTTGTCTCGAATCACGCCCGGCACGCAGCTCCAGCGATCTGCTTTGCCGCGTTCCTTCAGCGGCATTTTGGGGGGCAGAGGCAGGACGCAGGAGGCAGGCGATCAAGCCACAGGCACGCATAGAAGGGGGAGGGGGATTTGCATCCGTCAAGGGGGAAGGGGTGCGGGTGTTTTGGCATGATTGGCGAAGAACAACAAGAGTCTCGTCATCTCCCGCTCTTGTCGCAAGTCCTGCTGGTGTTGCGTTGCCAGCGTCTTGTGCGCGCGCTAAGAGTATCCCGTATGTATGTTGCGGAGTTTTTTTTCTCTTTGATCTTCGATCGCGAAATTGCGATGAGCCTGTTGGGAGTCTGAGAATGTTTTAGGACGGGGGGTTGCCGCTTTGCCGTAGGCCGACCTTCCGCAGAGAAACAAAAAACGGGCAGCGCGGGCGATTACGCCCATCTAGCCGCAGCACCACACACGCAACAAAGGGAGGCTCTTGCATGGTATTTTTGCATCATCTCGTCTGTTGTCCACCGATCAGCTGTATCAGCATCCGAGCGTTTCTCCATGCGACGACCAACGATGATGTCGTCGATGATGACGATGGGTAAGGGGGCAGGGGCGGACGACAGGTGGGGGGGGGGGGGCAAAGAGACAGAGACACACAGAGTTGAATTGATGGGCAAGGGCGAACATGGGACGAAACGTGGGACATTTCCCCAAGATTGATGAACGGTGAGAGTATGGCGATGACGACCGGTGTTCCTAATTTTGTCGACCAGATGATATCGACTGTTATGGCCGTCAGGTGAAGGTATCATCCATGGACGAAGGGCCAACGGCGAACCACGATTCCTACCCTTCCCTTGCCTCGGCATCTCCCATACGAGAGAGAGACACAGAGAGAGAGAGACAGGGGGGTCGGCAAAGACGAGGATGAGGCTGGTTGTCAATTCCCACCCTGCAATTAACGCCAAGCAAACGGCCACACCTGTGACTGTGACTGGTGGTGACTGAACTCTCTCTTTCTTTCTCTGCCCTCTACGGCGTAGTATTAGCTCTCGTCTGGGTCTCGAGAAATGCTGACCTTTAGGTGTGGCTTGTCACGACTGACTCTCAGTCTCCCACCCCAGCCTGCCACGAGGTTGATTAGCCTACATGTCAGAGGGGAATAAAAAACCTTGCGATGTGCCAAATTTTCTTTTTAATTAAACCACCAGAGCTTAATGGCATCGTGAGGCTTTGTCAGGGTGACGTGATGTCGCAACCCGGGTCGCGTGTCTTGTCCCCCCCAAAGACAGCCGTATCCCGGGAACCCAGATATTGTGGGCATTCGTTTTTTTGCTCAGTTCGGTTCCCTGGCAAGTGTCGTGTGCCCTGTACGAGGGATTCCCCATCCTCGGTCAGCCGCCGACATATGAAGCCTGCGCCTACTGGGACATTGGCTCGTGGTCTATCTGAAGAGAGAGGGAGCCGCAGTTAGAGCGGACACAGGGCCGCTTGCACTCCCTTTTCCCTAGGGCGGTGGGATGCATCTAGATCGGGCTCAACTCCCATAGTGCTCTGCCAGATCGGGACGAGGCATTGGTTTCCAACAAATGAACCGCAGCCCCATCCGTGATCCATCACCACCCAACACCGACTCTTTTCTTTCCTGTTCTGGGGGCGCAGGAGCCCCGATGGAGAACGGACGACCGGCGGCGAGCCCGAAGGACTGGTTAAGAATGGGTAGGCAGGGCCACGGGAAAGCTCTATCTGGACCGAAATGTGGCCTCTGCGTTTGCCGCCGACGGGGCGCGCGCGCGCAAGAGAGAGAGAGAGAGAGAGAGACGCAGCGTCACAGCCCAAGATGGCTGAGCCCAGCGTGGAAGACGCAGAGAAGAGTCATTCGCGGCGGCTAACGCCGAGCCGCGGAGACGACGGGGCGCGAAAGGGGGGCAGACGGGCGGCGGCTTCGCTCAAGGGCTGGACCTGAACCGGCTGCTCACGATTTGCGGTGGTTTTGATTCAAACTGAAACCGACGTGGTTGGCTGGTGACGGCCACCGTTCGGAAGAATGCCGCCCGCCTCCCTCAAGGGATGAGCGGGAAGGAGCCGAAAACATTCGTGTTCTAGACTGGCTGCAAAGGGGCTCGGCATGCACGAGTTGCCCCGAGTGTAGAATCATGCGCGTGTTTGATCACAGACATTGAAGCCAAGAAGCGGAGGAGAAGGAGGAGCGGGAGCAGGAGCAGGAGCAGGAGCAGGAGCAGGAGCTGGAGGGGGCGGACTCTGCAACCGCGGAACGGATTGATCGACCCAACCATCTCACAGACGACGACGACGACGACGACGAGAAAGATCTCGGACAGGCTCCAGCGCGCAAGCCACCCGGCCGAGAGGGTTCGGATTTCCCGCCTGGACCCTCCCCAAAGAGGACGAGAAGGAGAATAATTATGGGCTGCGGTGGATGGGAAGGAGCCACGCTCAGTCGTCAATTCGACGGCCGCTGGGAACCCAGCACGAGGAACCCAGCACCCAGGTTCATTTAGACTGTGAGCCCAGGAATGCCAGAGAGCACAAGAGGGAAAGCACTAGACCATATTCGGGACGCCGCAGCGGTCGCCAAAGACTCACCAAGTATCTCAAAAACTTAGCAGTTTACTGCCTACTTAAACACCTTTATAAATAACTACTAAGGTTGAGTGATACAGCATACTATAGAACTTATGAATAACCTCTATAGTTTACTAAAGGGTATAAAAATAAGGCCTCTGACTGTCCATACCTTTAGGCAGACCAGACCAAAACCACTCTCCTAAATTATCATAGCCTACGATATTAACTACCCAATTGATATTTATTATACTTAAAAGTATAAGACCACCAACTATCCGTCTATATTAAGTATAATCAATCGACTTCCTCAAACCACTCCACTCAAGGTCTAGTACATACTCTGCGTCGTTACTATATACGTTGCTCAATGCCAGCCAGGTCTATTAAAAAAATAAAAACACCGGATTAACATTATTAAAAGAATTTTTATTAAAATATAAGACAACCTCATAATAGATTTAAATACAAAAAAGATTAAGTAGATTAATAACCACAAAGACTTCTAGAAAAAGATATGTAATATTATCGACAAAGCCAGAGGTTGAGACGGGCAAAGGGGGGTAGAGGTAGGGGGTAGGGGGTAGAGGGTAGGGGGCGTTGGATGGCAGTTTGTCAGCTCAATTGGATTAATCACACAAAATTTCACACTTCGACGAGAGGGAAAGCACTGAGCAAGAGGCACCAGAGAGTCGGTATTGGGCAAGGATGCGAGATGAAGCACAGGACGCCAGGAGGCTCTCGCCACACCATCGACCAGAGTCAGACTGCCAGAAACACTGGGGCCAAGAGCGATCTGACAACCGAGACGAGGCACCGAGAGGGACGATCGTTCGAGGGTTCGGAAGGGGGGTGTCCCATCAGTGAGCCAGAGCGAGCCGGGTCAGGGAAGACGGAGACAGAGGGCCAGGGGGAAAGAAAAAGCTGGAGATGGGATCATCAGTCCACATGGACTAGTTCGTCGCGCCGACACTCGGATAAGGAAGAAGCTTGGAAACCTGCTTGGAGGGGGAACTTTGACTTGACAGGCCCTGTCAGGTATTATTGTTTTGGGGGAGGGGGGAACGAGGACGTCCGAGAGTCGAGATGCAGGTCGGTCGTGGGCAGCAGCTGGCGTGTGATGGCTGTGACTCTGTTGTCAGCAGCAGCAGGGCGTTGTATGTGTGTACTTTACGGTAAACATGGCACTGCATAAGTCTTGCTCTCTAGCGAATTCCAAAACATGGCTTTGTTGGCCCAACTTCTGGGCCGGAAATAAAGTACAGGCCCAGGACACACAGCCGAGGTGCAAAACCCGAAACCGCAGTGGCCGTTCCTGGACAGCAACCTGGAGCGCGTCCTGATCCTCCTGCAAAGAGGGGCGCTAGGCCTCCTGAGAGATCCATTCCAGGAGGCTCTCTCTCTCTCTCTCTCTCTCTCTCTCTCTCTCTCTGTCTCTGTGTGTGCTGCAATGCGGCGTGCGTGGGCTGTCGGTGCCAACTCGGAGCGTATTGATGGCTTTGCGGCAGCAAGAGACCGCGGGAGATTGTGTTGCTTTATGGACGGTATATCCGTGCTAAGGCGTGTCGAGTCGGGACGTCTAGTAGGTAGGTACCAGGTATCCGTACTCAGCGTCAGCAGTCCGTAGCGACGACGACAGGAAGGCGAAAAATTAAAATTAATACCCTGCACGCACCAAATTGGAACCCCCGGGACTCCCATTGGCCGAGGCGTAGGCGCCGAAGCTGGGCTGCGCAGCTCCAGCTCCAGCGCGACCGCAGGCGCATGGGCTATTAATAGCCCCTGGCCATGTTTCGCACAACACGGACCAGTCACGATGAGGCCTGTGGCGGCCACCCGCTCCCCACTTTTCCCTGCCTCCTCCACTCAGTGTCGTCGTTCGCCGTCTTCCCCACTCCCCAAAGCCTCTCTGCGGTGCTCCACTTGCAGTGGGAGTGTGAGAGAGAGCACCCAGTGTCAGTTCCGCCCCGGGAGCCAGTCACCGTCCGCCATTTGCATCTCGCAGCGGCACCTCTCTTCCCCCTCACTCTTGTCTGCCTGTGTGTGTGTGTGTGTCTGCTTATGTGCATGGCATGTTGGATCGGCCCGGCCTGGACAGCGTCGGAGAGCAGCAGTGGAAAGAACCAGAACACAGAACATTCAATCGACCTGGCCAGAGAGCCACGGCATCGTCAGAAGCTGCCGCTTCGATGGCGGCGGCTTAGTGCAGCGTATCCGATCCGACCCCCAGCAAGTCCCGTCCGTCCAGTGCGGTGTCAGTGCCTTGCCTTGCCTTGCCTCGCCTTGCCGCAACGTGCCTTGCCCCTCCGGGCCCAGTCTGCCCACTGCTCTCTCTCACTCGCATCTGCTCCAGCGGACGCCAGCCCTTCTGTAATTATTCCTTACGCAGCCCGCAGCACCCTGGAGACCTGGACTCCTGGGTCCTGCGAGGAAGGGACCCATCGACGGGGTACGTACCTGCGCCGTCTTTCCTTTTTGGGAACTCCTTGGCCCCAGTCCCCGTCTCCAGAAGAACGAAAAAAAAAGTACGTACCGGGCGTACCTTGCGCACCTGCTACGGTAGCCACTAGCAAGCCCAGAAAAGGACCCCTGCCCCGGTCACCTCAGCCAGCAACTAACCCTGGGCTGGGGACCCTCCCACCACCCGTTGACTTGACCAGCATCTCCAGGCCAGACCCAGCCCGGTCCAGTTGCCCTCGTCGACGGCCAATTCACTCCAGTCGCCTGCGTCTGCGCCTGCGCCTGCACCCCCCCAAGCCCAGACCAATACAATCCCTCCCACTCCCCCCCGTCCACCGTCCGTCCTCCTTCTACCTACCTACCTACCTGCCTGCTGCACACTACCTACCTGACCTGACCACTCTCGAACCCTTCCATTCAACTCTCGACTACTTCCACCCGCTCCCCCTCCAACACCCGCATTCTAGTCTTCTCACCTACTCTCAATTCTGCTCCGGCGCTTCACGCATTTTGCTGCATCCAACCCTTTTCCCTTTCTACCCGCCCGCCCAATGTTTCCGTTTTGACGGTGCCACACATACGCTTCTCCCACCAGCATGTGCTAACCCCAAGCCGCCGTTTTCGTCGTGTCCAGTAGCCATTGTTTTCTCTCTCTCCCAACCCTTTCTTCCAACCACCAACTTTACCTTACTTGCCACTTGCCTTCTACCAACAATCCGTCCGCTGCTCTGCTCGACTTGACGACGACGACTTCCAACAACCAGACTTCCCCAAGCCCCGCCGCATACGAACAGTCTCCCCCCGCCCTTCGACCCCGTTCCAGTCGCGAGCCTGGTCACCTGTCCTGCGGCGTCTCACTGGCGGCACCCACCCCGAGTACGAGGAGGAAGAGGGAATAGAAACATCGGTCCTGCCGAGACTGGACCGCCACCCACAAATACCAACCACCATCCCGCGGAGGAAGAAAGCAGTGAAGGGATTCAGCAGCGCTGTCCTCCGATCTAGCATCGCCCACCATTTTTCACCAACCCGCGATTACGCTCCTTCACCCCCAACCAAACGCAACCATTTCCTTAACTATTTCGCCAGCGGTGCCCCTCTCGGCCCTCTCAGTCTCGTCGCCCGAGACTGCCGCCAACACGTTTCCGTCGCGCAAGAGGAGAGAGAGAGAGAAGGGATACGGGCAGCCCATTCCCAAGGTGCACAAAACCATGCCGTCAGCCGCCGCACGACGGATCTACGAAGATCAAATCCCCTCCTTCATGTCAGTCTTCGACCTCGACGCCGAGACGATCGCAGCACAGGAAACCGTCACCCTCGTCGACCCCAAGTTGATTGAGATGGAGGCCGCTGGAAAGCCCTTGACCAATCCGGTCCAGCATATGCGGCCAACAATGCCCTCAGATCCTACGCACAAGCACCATGACAGCACCTCAACCCAGGCATCCGAGTCGGCAGAGTCATCACCCACAACGACTCTGTCAACAAGCGACTCCTCCCCGTTGTCAGACCCGTCGCCCTCTTCTTCTCCAGACTCTCCCGTCAACCTGATACCTCTGTCCTCCTTCCCGGCCACCTCTTTTGGCGCCCTTTCCCCAATGTCTTCCATGAACACCCTCACGGTGTCGGAGAACTCGAGTTTCCGCCGACCGATGACGTCTCCTTCGCCGCGCCGCCCCAAGAACATGAAGGGCCTGTCCATCCAGCCGCCCTTCATGGGCAATTCCGCCGCGACGCTCGTTTCTGAGCCCGCATCGCCCTCCTTCATCAAGCCCACCATCCCGGCAATGAAGCGCAAGCCCAGCCAGCTCAGCCTCAACACGAAGACGTCAGACCTCGTCATGCGAAACACGCTGGAAGTTCCCAGCACACCTGGAATGGCCCCGATCATGCAAAGACGTGCGTTGAAGCACTCTACCTCGTCACCCCACATGCTGCCTTCATTGAAGTCGGCGACTTTCGGTCCCCCGGGCGGTATGACATTCCCCAAGGTCTTGGAGAGGAACGAGTCGGGGTTGTCGGAGTTTTTGAGGCCAACAAAGACTGGTGTTGGCTCCTCTTTCGATACTACCATCGTTGAGGAGGATTCGCCAATCAAGACGCAGCTCGCAAGCCGTGCTGCCCTCGACTTCGAGCCGTACCACGAGCACGAAAACAACGAGGACCAAAAGACACCAGGTTATCCTGATGGCCCGATCGCAATCTACGAAGACAACGTCTACCTTTACCTGGAGCCGACAGCGGAGGAGGCCTCAAAGTTCGACACCGTCATCAACGTCGCGCGGGAAGTCAACAATCCTTTCAACTTCCTGCCAAAGTCGGATGTGCCCATGACAGACTCTCCGGCTGTGCTCAGCCCCATTCCCGATACGGCTGTGTCGAATGCCAGCTTCTCGACGGCATTTGAATTTCCTACAGAGGGAAGGATTGAGACACCAACAACCCCCAAGGCCATGTCGTTTTCCATCCATCGTCCGGAGTACATCCACATGCCCTGGGACCACAACACGGATATCGCGCAGGATCTCATGCATCTTTGCGAGACGATTGAGGCAAGAACGAAGGAGGGAAAGAAGGTCCTGGTCCACTGCCAACAAGGTGCAAGCCGATCTGCCAGTCTGATCATCGCCTACGGCCTCTACCGAAACCCCGACCTCAGCGTCAACGATGCCTACTACGCTGCCCAAGGAAAGAGCAAATGGATCAGCCCCAACATGAAGCTCATGTACTGCTTGCAAGACTTCCAGAAGCAGGTGTCGAAGAAGAAGGCCCCCCTCGGATCGGCTTTCCGCCCGCGAACTGGACGCAGCCCCACGAAGCACCGCTGGACGCTTTCCGCCGACGCTGCCATCGACGCTGGTCCGAAGGAACCCATGACCGCTCCGCTGCCGGGAGAGCAGGAAGGCAGTACCGGAAATCTAAGTCCGAAGAAGGGGAGTCCTACCCGTGCCAGAGGATTATCAACGCCCGGCAGCCAACCCATCTCACCCGGCCCCTCATCAGCACCATCGAGCTTCTCGTGCTCAGAGAGCGAAAGCAATTCTGCAAAGTTTGGGAGATTTGATGTCGACCGATTGCTTCCGACGCTTAAGCCTCCGCCGTCCGACACGGGCTTTGCATCGTCTTCTTCATTTTTTGCCAAGCCGCCGCCGTCGCCCGGCCCACCTCCATCGCCAGGTTTTGGTGCACACAGATTTGGCCCAGCAGCAGGCTTTGGTTTCTCCAGTCTGAACCTAGGCTCGTCAAACGACCGCGAAATGACGGAACCGGCTCCTAAGGAACGTCACGTCGCGGTCGCACTGCCCGAGGATGCGGCGCTTATGTCCCCGAGGGCTGAGACGATGACGAACAACCCACTGCACAACTCCTGCAACGAATTCGCCGGTATGCGATTTGTCGAGGTGCCGCCAACTCCAAGCGAAGGTCTGTTCTCGCCTCGAGAAACAATGTTCCCCAGGGATCCTTTCTTCCCTTTCGGACGCCCCACCCAAGTTGCCGACCCGCGAAGTCCGCCTACCAAAGGTGAAACGCCAATTGTGAGGTCTATTGACGAGCTGCTATGACCGCGGCCAGGGCGGGACACACAGCCACTAGAGATTAGCACCAAGCCCCCGGGACCGGACTAACTCGGCGATACTCGGCCGGACTATGGCTATTTGCTGCTATTTCTGCGACGCCGACTAGTTGCCACGCGACATAGCTGCGAAGCGGATGGCGGCCCCCTTACCCATTATACGAGGCTCGCGGGCGATTGAACCCGCGGCCGACATTCGAAACATGCGCACGCCAAGCGAGCAAGGTTTTTATTTCTCATTTGCGCTGAGCGTCCATACGGCATTTACAGGCGTTGTAAACATCTGGAAAGCAAAAGGACCGTCGTTGGTCACACAATCGGGATCACGCTTTCGAGCACCGCCGACGACTCGACCGAGACAATTCCGTTCGGAAGCACCTCGTCGAAAATCATACAGCTCCAGAAGCCTAGCGATCATTTAGCCGGCATTTTCATTTGTCCTTTATTTCGAGCCTCCTTTCCGGAGCGCAGCGAGTGGCGAACTGGCGGTTGGTTTCGTCACGAAGCACTCAGCAAAAACGTACTTCACAACCATAAACCGAAATGTGTAATCTAGAATCGAAACCCCCTGGGCGCGATATTGGAACGAAAACATGGGAAGACCATTCTCCCATTTGGACACGGAACGGCAAGGAAAGGGGTTCGGCCTTTACTCTTTTTTTTTCTTTTTTCTCTCTGTTGCAGTCCCTTTTTTGCACACACCTCGTTTCGGGAGTTGGGGGGTGGTAACACAGGTATCTCATGAAGGCCACGTTTTTCCCCACGGGGAACTGGCTTGCTTGGAGAGGACGGTCGTCGAGCATTACCCCAAAAAAAGACGCCGTTAGTTTTGTTTTTCTCTTTTCAGGTTTTACGCGGGTCCATCTACGGATGACCATCGCATACGCATTGGAGTCCAAGGGAAAGGGGGGAGTGGGAGGAACGAGACGAGGAATACCATGACTTCATGGCACGGGGGGGAGGTAGATGACTTGAAAAAAAAACGAGAAGCCACACTTTATGTGTGTGTCAATTAAACGTTCTGGTCTTCATGTGACGCGATGAGAAGTGCATGTTTCATGAGTTTTCCCGGCGAGGTCTCCCCAGACTTGTTTGAGTCAACATTGCCAGTCTCGTTGAATTTGAGATCTCACCCAACCGCTGCAGCCGCGACGTTCCACGAGTCTTTGCTTCTCTCATCCAGGTGACGAACCAGTAGATACGAAACCAGACACCGCAGTACAAGAAGAACAACTGCTTCACGCCGTCTTCACGATGTCTGAGACCCATGACAGAGCAAATGTATAATACCAATGCAGAGTAAGTTTATAAGAGTCCCGGTTTCCCGGACTGGACTGCTATACTGTAGGTATGTGTATCTATGAACCCCGCCAACGCCGGATGAGACCCTTTTGCTGTGTCTCTTGTGTGTGTGTATAATATTTATATGAAGAGGTGTGACTAAGGAGAAAAAACACCCTCGGGAAACAAGTTGTTTGGATATCTCGGAAAAAGAAAAAAAAAACTTGGGAAAATGGAATAAGGGTCGGTTGACGTCATTCGATATAACGACAACAACTCTGGTCCGAGTCGGAAAAGCCTTCTCTCTTCGTCTCTCTCCATGGTGGAAAGCTGGGAAGCGGATGAACGCTAAACGGCAACGACACTGTCTACTGCGTCTTGCCCACGGCGGCGGCGCGCTTCGCTGCTTCCTTGGCCTGCTTCTCCTGGGTGGCAATGCGGGCCTCGGCGCCGATGGCGCCAAAGACGAGTGAGACGCCGAGCCACTGCATGTTGGACAGGCTGTGACCGAAGGCGAAGACGGAGAGGGCCATGGTGACCATCTTGCGGGTGACCGTCACGGTGACGAGCAGGACAGAGGAGAAGGTCGAGAGGGTGTAGACTGTACGGGGTTGATGTCAGTAAATGAAATGGGTTTAGCCAGAGAGTGACTGTAATAAGCACTTACAAATGAAGACCTGGCCGACGGCGCCGCACGCCGCGAATCCCAGCACATCCCACCAGACGGCGGGGTACCGCGCCATGAAGCCCAGCGCGGCCGCGAGCTCGCCCGCGTTGCCGGCCACGTCCATGCCGAGGTACTCGCCGAGCCCAGTGTGCACCAGCCAGGGGCTGAGGAGCAGATAGCCCAGCGTGACGGCGGTGCTCATGAGGTTGTTGGCGCACATCATCTGCGGGCCAGTGTAGCCCTTGAAGGCACCGAAGATGTAGTCCTGCGTGCTGTTGGTGAGGCCGTCGAAGAGCAGGTTGATGGAGAGCAGGAGCATGCCCCACGGCATGTTGGCGTCCGGGTTCACGACCGACTTCTTCTTCTTGCTGCCCGAGTGCAGCGTGAAGACGGCGACGCCGGCCGTGACGCCCGCGACGACGAGGTACTTGTACAGCGGGTAGCGCTTGCCGAAGAGAGTCGTGTGCAGGAGCATCACCGGCACCAGCTTGCAGCTCTTGGCGAGGAGGAAGGTGATGTAGTCGATGTGCGACAGCGAGGCGTAGCCAAAGGGGGACGCGAGGGAGGACGTGACGGCGACGAGGGCGAGCGGTGCGACAATCTTGCGCGACGGGAAAACGGGCGGGAGCGAGGCGGCGCCGCGGGAGCTGAAGTAGAGGTAGAGGAACCCCGTCGTCGCGGCGAAGAGCGACTGGATCGTGTTAAGGAAGACGGGGTACTTGAACACCTCGGGCTTCGAGGCCGGACCGTAGGGCGTCGTCGTCAATTTCTCCTGCAGGTAGGCCCAGGTCAGGCTTATCAGTTAGCGGTGGACTCGGCTGGGCTTCTGGAAGACAGAAAACGTACAATGAGGCGTAGATGCCGCCCACGGCGATCAGAATCTGCAATGCGCCTGCCTCCTTCGTCTCGACGTACGCGGGCGCAGTCGCCTTGCCGTTGGGCTGCGTCACGGCTCCGTTGGTGGGCGTGCGCGCGAGATCGGCCTTGCTGAAGTACTCTGACGACGTCTGCCGACGAACAGGTGTGGCCTGCTTCGAGCGCGCCATTGTGTACAGTTTGACGCTGGGAATCGAAAATGGGTAGCGGAAAAAAAGCAATCGTCGATCGCAAGAGGTAGGGACTGCTGAAGAGAACAAGACTCGACGGATCGGGGTGAAGGAAGAAAAAGAAATGGCGTCGACACCACAGCCAATGTTAGTCGAGACTGCTTTACACCAAGAAAGATAGTTGGAGGAAACGACTCCAAAGGAGAGGCAGCGAGGCGGATGCAGTACCGTCGACGTTGATGAGCGCAGGCTGATGACAGGTTGGCTTCATCCCAAAATTAAAAATAAGGTGGAGAGCTTACCCGTCGAACCCCCCTGAACTCATCCCTTCCACCCAAGCCGCTTCAGGGTCCCTCCACTGTCTGTTTGCGAACCGCCCCTAACCTGATCAGGAATCAGCCCAGCCCGGTGCCTCCTCTCCGGATCGGCATCGCCAACAGGTACCCAGAACCCCGCGCGGCATTGGCCAATCACGAGAGGATCGCATCTTGATCCCGGACCTGTATCTCCTGTAATGCTTTTGCGCCAATTCGAGTCTACTTACCCAGACCTAGCGGGTGCTGAATTTATTAGGTAGTCTCAACGATGGGCAGTGTATATGTCACTTAGGTGGACGAGATCGCAAGGCCGGGATGGTAGATACACAGATTCTTCCAAAAATTTCAACATCAACAACATTCACGTCAGGTCGCATCACACTATCAAGACACAACGTGCAAGGCCTTGCTCAAGGGTATTTATGCCTGCCTATCTATGGGTTGGTATCACTATCTAGAATCTCCAGGCGTCGGAAGTAAAACCAATACCAGAAGCGTCCAAGAGCCTCCCATAGCCCAAGACCAGCAGAAAATACCAGGCCACTGAGATGTGTTCGGTCCAGTCGTCAATGTGGTGAAGAGGGGGGAAAGAGGTTGAGGTGGTAGGGGAGCATTGATGCTGATGGTCGAAGTGGCCGATAATCATTATTAATGTCCGAAGCCATGCTTCGAAGAGGTATCCCGCGTCGTCAATCGTTAATGCCTTCCTTGTGAAAAAGGCAAACCGCCGTATGTCCTTTGTGGCTTCATACAAGAATCCCGATCCGCAGACCCAGGGATGTCTTCTGCCTGCCCAAACGTTGACTGGAAGACCCATCCTCCAAAATAAGCAACTGTGTCGCGCACGACTGCTGAAAAAAAATAGTGAAAGGTGCGGTCCAAAACTGCTAGTGACCACGTGGTGCTGCGCGCATCTGGGCTATTCGCCGGCCCAGCAATTTGAAAAGTGGAGTAAGCAAAGAGAAAAACAGCGATTTTTCCAGTCCCAGACCAGAGATTGTTGTTGAAGTTTGTGAAAGTCGAACTTCAACCATCTCAGAGATCAAGCCTTGCGGCCAAAGTCTGCAATGTCCAGCGTCCTAAAGGGAGACAACGAACTGAAAATCATGAGAGCACGACCTCGCCCTTACTCAGAAGAGGGAGCTTGGGAGCGGCGCATCTTCTCAGCCTCAAGGTTCTCGTACAGCAAGAAAAGAGCTGACTCGTTGGCCTTGGCAGTGCCCATTATGGTGAACATACGCTCACCAGTATCATCGTGGGGGGCCTGAAATGTTGTTAGTGGTCATTTCAACATGTGACGCAATTTGCTGTCCTACCTTGGCAATGGAGATGCGGGCTCCAGAGGTCTTGCGGATCTCGCTAATCTTGCTACCGGCACGACCAATAATGCATCCAACCATATCAGCAGGAATACTGATATTCTGCGTTTGGATCTCTTCACCATTCTCGTCGTGAGTGGGGGGGCCGCGAGAGGCAGCGTCTGAGTCAGAGCGGCGGCCGTAGGGGCGGGTGGCGCCGTTGCTGAAGTCGGCACCATTACCAGTGCGCATAACACGGGGGCTGCTGTACTCGGAAGAGCGGCCACCACCAGTGGAAGAGTAGCTGGCACTGCCACCAATGGTGCTGGTGCCACCGGGCTGAGTGCGGACCACGGGGTTGTAGAGGACAGTACCAGTTCCGCGCTGCCAGTCATCTACGAGGCACTTGCAGATCTCCCAAATGGCAGCCTTGATGCCCTCGGGAGTTCCCTGAACCTCAACAATGCGCTCAGTAGACTGAGGAAGCATTTCCTTCTGCGCGACCATGCGGACACCAGAGACGTCCTGGATGTGCTTGATCTTCAATCCCTGACGACCAATGATAGTACCCATCTGGTTGTGGGAAATGAGCAGCTTGATGGCTAGAAAGCGTCAGTATCAGTTCCCAAAACGGCTGGAGTCAGCACATACGGTGAGTACCGTTGTTCTGGACAACACCTCCCATACCCATGGCAGGGGCGCCCTCGAGAAGGGCCTGAGCAACAATGGCGTAGGCCTTGGAGATGGCCTGGATCTCGCCAGTGATAGTGAGGACACGGTCGTGCACGCCCTGGACGACCTTGCTGACGCCAGCCTTGACACCAGTCTCGTCACGGAGATCGGCAACGTTCTTGCCAGCCTTGCCAATGATCACACCAGCCTCCTTGGAGGAGACAATGGCGCGGAGAGTGAGTTGAGAAGTAGCGTACTCCTCCTCAGTGCGGGGGGCAGGCTCTCCATCAGGTCCGAGTCTAGGCTCGTTGTCATCGACCTTAAGGTGCTCAAGAGAGCCGACAAGGTCGTTGCCGTTGGCAGGAATGGTATCTTGGACAGCTGACATCTTGCTGGAACTGCGAATGTCGAACGTAGGGTTGAACGTGGCTAGATGAGAGGATAACCTGGCGGTATCGGTCGCGCGGCTATTTAGACCTGAAACTGAGAGTTAGCAAAGAATCCCATCGGAAAACGCGTGTAAGATGCAGGTGGCAGTTTTTTTTTTGGTGCGAATGTTGCAAACGTGAATATTGTGCAAGTATGCAACTTCTGGTCGCCTGTCTCAGGCACAGGGGTGATGTAATACAGGAGCTGGCAAGGGAAGTGTAAGGCAGGCGAATACCTAACGAGGTATTACCACTTGCAAATGAAGTGGCCGGCTCTGGTAGTGGAGTTTGCCCACAAGTCCCGCGCGAAGGAGAGACGTGGAAAGTGGTGATGCAAGGCGGGGTGGTTTTGTGTAGTGCTAATAATTACCTGGGGTATTTTTTCCTGAGCTTTGGCAAACAGGAAGGCGCAGGGTTCAATCTGAGGCGGCAACCGAGCGGGCAGGTGCGACACCACAAATTGGGAAGGAGGAGAAAATATCGATCGCGTGGTGCAACTTGAAGAGGACGTTGGTGAGTCTGGTGCCTGATCACGAAATACCAGGTCCGTCAGAGTTGGGTGGTTGACGTTGGGAGGCGATGCGACAAATGCGATCGGTAGCGGTGGGTATAGTGGGTGGTGGATCGGAGGAGAGGTCGGGATTTGGAGGGGTTGAGGTGTAGATGGGAGAGTGGGAGAGACGGGTGGTAGAGAGATGGAGGGGTGTAGTGGAGAGGAAGAGAGATGTGAGGCGGAGGAGAGGATGTTTTGTGGAAGAGTTTGGGTGAGGTGGAAGAGGTGAAGAAGAGAGTTGGGGGCCGGAGAGAAGTGAGGTTGGTCGTGGAGAGTGAGGTGAAGGACGAAAAGAAGTGCGAGCAGAGAATTGGGGGGGAGAAAAGCTGGTAGGTAATTGAGAGCAACGGGCAGGAAAGTGCGACACAGGTAGTTTTTTTTTTCCTTTTTGCCCAAGCTGGCAAGTGTGGGAGAGACAAGGTACTTACTGCTTGGTGTGATGCGACAGGGAAGCCTGTGTACCGTTTTAGTGGTGAAATCTCGGTGGTAGATAGCTCTCTGGCCTGTATGGCAGGTTCGTAGGGTTGAATTGGGGGAGCTTGTCGCTGGGGCCGGGTTGCTTGCAGGGCTTAAAATGGGAAAGAGGACAAGGCAGGTACGTGATTCAATGGTGGGATGCGCCCCAAGACTCCAACGGCGGCTACTCAGAGCCCCACCTTGCCGCGCTGAATCACGTGTATCACGACGGCGCAGTCTTGCCTTGGAGGTACTTGACATCACGCTAGGGCCACAATCACAGCAAGTATCGCGCCCCTCCTGCACATGCTTCCCGAGCTGTACTCAGGGCGTACCTCACCTTGGACCCCTCCACGCGACATGGAGCTTACCCAGCGCCTGGGCTCCTTCCTCCCGGGGGCTCTAGACACCCAACTGCTGCCACTTGCTCCTTCCAGGTTGCGTGCTGCGTCTCGCACCCGCCTCCATTTGGCGTCGCGCGCAAAAAGACCCCTCAAATGCGAGGTGCTTCCCCCCTCTCACACTTGCCGGTGTAACTGAATACCATCGAGACGAGACGAGACACCAACAGCTGCGCCCAAGCTTTCTCAAACCATGGCCTTTCCATCTTCGAGGCAGAGTGGTGAGGCACGTACAATCGCCAACCTGTCAATCAAAACCAACCAGCCAACGCCACCCTTACACGAATGCATCGGCCACCCATCACCGTGATACCCTTCCCTCAGTGCATAGTGCTCCCTCCCATCTCCCTCTCTCACACCACTTACACCTCGTCCTGGGCGGGGTGCAAACTTTGGAGAAGGTCCCTACCTGGGGCGGCCTCTTGGGGTCTCTGTTCTGCCCTGCTGCTCTTCGGGCTAATCCCCGCCAGGGCACACGACAGGGAAGAAGCATTCCAGACCGTCTCGAATCGGCCTCCATTCCAGGGTTGAATCTCTCAACGCAATGCGCATTGCTAGTCTCTCCGGGATCTGTGGTGCCTGACACGGCCGCATCGGAACAATCCATTCGCACTGCAAGCATCTCGATCGACCAGAGGGTCCAATCGAACAAGTCATGGCTGCTCGACCTGCGACACGCGACAGGACTGGTCTGCCACCTTGACTTCTCGGCCAACTCGCACTCGCAGCTGCACCCTCACTGACAGGTGCCTCTGTCGCAGGCACCACACAGGCGCAGGACGCCGGCAGGCCAGCGAGCGAGCGAGCGAGCGTAAAGAGCGTCCCAAGCTCCAGTGGCCGATCACCTCCAACCCAGCATGCAGGACGCCCTGATCAGCCAAGGGCCCGTCGCTGTTGCTCCGCTCCACCCGTCACGGTGCGTCAGTGTCGTGGTTAAAGTCACTTAGCGCGGGTACAAACGACCGCTGCTTGGCTCCCGCCCAGGTTTTCACCTTAATAATCCGCCGAGCAGCCGGGCTCCCTTTCTGCGGCCGACGGTTGGCGAAACGGTACCGACAGATCCAGCCTCCTCCCCTCTTCTGACCAAATAGCATCCAATATCAGAAATCCCATGTCAGCTTGTGCCGCAGCGGCTCTCCTCATACGGCAACATCCCGGCAGCATATCTGGCATCTTCAGTACTCCGTAGCCTGCGGCACACCAGCTTGGCTGCTGTGCCAGAACACAGGATCGCTATGCTGTGTAACTCGATGCTGCAGCTGCCGTCCACATCCGGACTACGCGGGAATTGCCTGATTGCAACGACCTCCTCTTTCCAGCCCCCCACTGGTCCAGCCGCCGCACGATGCCGCGCCGCCGTTTGCCTTGGTCTCCGGCCATCCGCCATGCCTGGGCCACCCACACCCAACGACACAATGCCAATGGATACCCATCCTGAGGGCGATGCTTCTTCTGCAGTGCGGATTGGCTAGTCAAGGAAACCCCGGCAGTGGAGTTGAAGCGTGCTTTTGGCGACTCCACGAGGAAGTCACTCCTTCAGCAGCCCTCTCATAGCGTCTGCGTTGCAGTGGTCCCTTGCTAGTGCCAACTCCGTCTTCGCTCATTTGACGGTCGAACAGAGGCACGCCTGCGAAACACCACTGACCCCCAGCCCGAGTAGTCTCCGCAGCTGGATCCATGTCTTGGGCGCGGCTTCTTGGTTTTGCTCCGTCATGTGATGCCTGTTGGGCCTACCTTCTGCCGCATTGCACGCGACCGTTGGCGCGACCGGGATACCCTGATGTATGATTAGGCGACGTGCGCGGGAGATGTGCATGACGGTCGATCAGAGTTATCAAGCACCAACACCCGGCACTGACAATCATATAAAGCGAAGAGAGCATAGTGTGTTGCTTTTGCCCAAACTACGTGTCTGTATGTATGTACGTGTGAATGTGCCGCCGGACCCATGCAAAACGAGGCGCTCAAGGTATCATGTGTGTTCAGTATATACACTTGGATATATCCACCAGCCATTACAACGTCCCCATCACCTCTGCCGCAGCTGCTTCTCGTGCTCGACCCAGAAATTCTTGCACGCCCTGTGACCCCAGTGCTCAACCCACCACTCCCCGAAGCTGTCCTCGACTTCAAAGTCGACCTTGCTCACTCGCTCGTCCCGCTTGAGGCCGCAAATGATGCAAGGCTTCGGCGCCGTAGGGACAACCTTGGCCGTGGAGACGGGCATGGTTTCGCTAAGCTCCGGCACGCGGAGCTGCTCATGCTTCAGTGCCGAGTTGGCCGTCGCCACCGCCGACCGCAGCCGGCCGACGTTCTCCTTCCACACGCCCACGACGTCAGCCGCCTCGCGGTCTTCGCGCGCCGCCTGGGCCTTGTCCACGCCCGCGAGCTTCATGCCCTTTGCGCCCGCCGCCGAGATGGCCATGCCCTGAGAGAGGAACTTGTCGCGGTGCCAGCGCTGCTTGCGGCCAGCGATCACGCGAGCCGCCACGCTGGCGAGAGCGAGGTAGCCCTTGAGGAACGTCACGGTGGCCGGATCCGAGAGAATCTTCTTCTTGACGGGGGGCATCTGGCCGGTGAGGGGCTTGAAGAGACTCGTGTTGGCTGTCTCGAGGAGCTGGGGGAAGATGGATAGAAGGACGGAAGGAGGCGGAATGTTGATGGGCGGTGGGGCGTCATCGCGGACTTCAGGGGCAAGTTCTGGTGCTCCTTTCGGTTGTGCCATTGCCTTGACGGTGGGAGCTGGCTCTGCCTGCTTGACGCCGTCAACGGCGTCCCAGTCCCAGCTTTCAGGGGGCTTGGAAGAGTCAATGGCCGACGGTTCATCGTCCGGGAAGTCCTCAAAGTCTCCCCAGTCGTCTTCGAATTTAGTCGTCTTGGCAGGAGCGGTGGTCGTTGAAGCCTTCTTCGCTGTAGTAGACTCCTTTTTGGGCGAAGTCTGTCCAAAGGACGGCCAGGCGGTGACGGGTGAGGGTGACTTGGGCTTATCGTCCTTTTTGAAATCTGCAGAGGTTGGAGTGGTAAGTCCCAATCCTGGAAAGGGGTTGCGCTCCTGGAACGACGGACTCCTTGGTGCTTGAGGGTATGGCGAAGTGGGAGCGTTGAGACTTAGCGTTGAGAGCTGCGGTTTCTTTGGTTGAGGCTGCGAGATCGGGAGAGGGTCGTCGTCCAAGGAAAGCAGATCCATGGACGGAGGTGGCTGAGACTTCTGTTGCTGCTTGAGCCTCGGGTTCGAATCCAGGGTCGGACTCATGTTGCCACCGGGGAAAGGTGTCTGCACGGTCTCAAAATCACCAAACTCGTCGTCGTCGTCATCGTTTCCCCCTTGAAGCTCAAATTCCTCCGCATCAAAGAGGATATTCGAGTCAGTCTTCGGTTTGGAGGCCGGCTTCTTTGACACCTCTGGCATCTGGCCACGGAGTCTGGGACTCGGCTGTGGCTTCGGCACTGGCCCCGTCTGAGACGTGAGACCCGGGCTGGCCGGCGGCTTGAGCGCCCCGCTACCCGCCTGCCATGAGAGCCCCGGACTCGGCTGACGGTTGGGCTGCTGTTGCCATGAAAGGCCCGGGCTGGCCAGACCGGGGCTCGGGATCGGTGACAAGCTTGCGCCCGGAGGCAGGTCGATGACATCGATGAGGTTGTTCGACATGAGATCAAACGTCGAGGCCCGGGCGATGCGGGTCCTTGGAGGCGGTGACGCCCTCGCCTTGTTCGTCTGCGGGGGCAAAACGAAGGACCTCTGAGTAGGCGTGGGCTCGGCGACCTCAAAGTCACCCCATCCATCGTCGTCATCCTGCTGCTGCTTCGGCTGCTGCTGTTGCTGCTGTTGCTGTTGCGTAGTCGTCGAGGACGTGAATCCGGATTCAAATGCACTGAAATCGCCCCATCCGCCGTTGTTGCTGGCGGCAGCACCACTTGGCTGCTGCATCTGCAGAGCCGGCCATGGCTGAGTCTGCTGGGCCGGAGCTGCCGCCGGCTTGCTGGTGACGTTGGTGTTGGAAGTGAAGGAGGCAAAGTCAAACAGGTCCGTCGACGCTGCCGTGACCTGCTGTGGGCGTTGCGGCTGCGACTGCGACTGCTGCCCAAACTGAGACCCCTGTTGCTGCTGCTGCGGTTGCTGCTGCGGCTGCTGCTGTTGAGGCGGCGGGCTCGAGTAGAAGCTATCGAGGTCCAAGAGATCGGCGCTCATTGCTTCAACTTGGTCACCTTCGGATACACATACTTTTTCGGCTTCGTCTGTTGTTGGGTGAGTATCCTGCAGCCACGCAGAGCAGGAGTGACTAGGAGAAGGAGAAAAGCGACGGTGAGAAGAGGAAAAAAGAGGGTTGACGTCGGTCGGGCGACGATGGGGACAAAGGAGGCTAGATGGCCGACGTTACCTGAATAGGGGACCCTCTCCTCGGGTACAGTGGGGTGTCAAAAGTCTGAGCCCACCTCACAGTGCGCCACTAAAAACCCACTAAACTAAGTACTTTACATATTACGTTTACTTTAACTTAATAATATATAATTATAAAAGAAAATTATATATATATAGTTAAATATATAAAATATTATTG